>JAABOM020095124.1:0-27714 GCA_011800125.2 Solanum clarkiae
TTAAATCTACATTTCTTAGCTTGATCACCTATGGAAATGAATATGTTTTGCATTGTGAATTCGAAAGATGTTGGAATACATAAGAACACAATAATACAAGGAGCTTGTTCAACTAAAATATTAGATTGATTGTGCATTGAAGATTTGTGACAACTACCTTTCCACCAAGCTTGATATAATATATAGGAAGATAATATTAATGCGCTTCTATTGTATTGTTTATTCCCACTCAACAATGTAGTTAGGTAAATAATAGGAATAGGCAAACAGAGTTGTGCAATCCCGATTCGGTAATTTTAATCCTGCAAGTCAATAATCACTGCCAACATAAGTGTGAAATTCAAGAATAGTACAACATCATTAAGGTTACAATCCCAGAATCTCGCAACATTTGGATAATTAAAGTACAAGATAAAAAGAATCTTATTTTATTTGCAAATTTCATCAGTTTACTTATTTTTATACACAATTCATAAATTAATTCATTATCGCCTTTCACACATTATAATTCAAAATATTAAACAATTTACATTAAATTCCTTAGATTTGACAATTTGGACCTTTAAATAAGGCCACTATATTACTTTTTTTGACCACGTACACTTGCACAAGCTAGGAGGCAACAAGTTTTTGGCGCAGTTGCCGGGGATTTAAAGTATAAATTGAGTGATTTTCTGAGTTGTTGTGTTTTGTGGAGTTCATTACATTTGATCTTAGTTGTGTTGATTGAGCAGAAAATTTAGTTCTCAACCTAAGAAGAGAGAAGGTGTCTTGTTTCAAACTCTGCCAATTGAAATCGTTGAGCAGGAAAATATAAAGGAGACTTAGGAAGAAATTGATCCTGTTGAAGAAGAGATAGAGGAACAAAACCCACCTGCACTACCAGCACCTAGGACAGTAAGAGATGTGGCATTCCTAGAACTACCAACGTCACTAGTTGTTTCAAAAAATTGAAACCTGGTGGTCGTTGGGAGCTTGAACAAAATATGGTTCAATTGCTACACTCAACTGGGCAGTTTACAGGACCACCATATGAAGATCCATAGGTACATCTTTAAAATCTTTTAGAAATCGCTGACACTTTCATTCCTACAGGCCTAAATCGAGATTATGTGAGGATGACTTTATTTCCCTTCTCATTGTTGGGGGAAGCAAGGAGGTGGCTGCAAATTAAACGACCATATTCCATTAGTTCGTGGGATGATCTTGCTAGAAAGTTTCTTATTCAATTCTTTCCATCCGGTAAGGTGACCAAATTGAGAAGTGAAATTTTAAGCTTTAAGCAAAGACCGGAGAGAACTTGTATCAAGCATGGGATAGGTTCAAAACTTTACTTATCTTTGTCCACATCATTGTCAATCTAACAAAGTGTTGGTCTACACCTTTATTGAAAGATTGGAACCGAATACAAAGATTCTTTCTGATTCCGCTGTATGAGGACAAGCTTTGGAAAAGACATACGATGAGTTGTATACACTTCTCAATCGTATAATGCAAGGAAACCCTAAGTTTAATGGAGTATCAAGTCGACTGGCAGTTCATACACAAGATGGTAGATTGGAAGTTGATGCTATCACTGCTTTGCAGGCACAAATTTTTGCTATGCAAAACATGATGACGACCCAATTAACAACTTTTCGCTAGGCCAACAGTAAAAAAATCCAGCAGCGGGTCAATAATCTGCACCAGTAAATGTGGTACAACAACAACAACAAAATATTTGGTGTGATGTTTGTGAGGAGGAGACCACACTGCTGAATTTTGCAGTTCAAATTCGGCGGAAGTGAATTTTTGTTGGAAATGCAAATAAAGGCGGATACGAAGGCTTTGGAAATTCCTAAAACCCAAATTAGAGGAATCATTCTAACTTCTCTTGGGGTGGTAACCAACAAAATCAAGGACAATCTCAACAACAATGTCTGCAAAGAGGCCAACCATACTACAATCAACAAATGCTACAACCTGCAAAATAGGTCAATCCAAATATTATGTCGGATAGTGAAGTTCTAAGACAAAACTTGGCAAAATAAAATCATTAAGAAGAAGAGATCCAAAGGCATAAACAAAATCTCCAAAATTTGCAGAAACAATTGCGGCAGTTAGTAAGATCAATAAGTTCTAGACCCCAAGGTGGTTTTTTGGGAGACACCGATCCAAATCCCAAGAAAGTTCATGTTGTGAGTACAAGAAGTGAGAGGCTATTGACCGAGTTGGTCCCAAAGAAGAAAGAAGTGGCTGAACTAAGCATGGTTTAATTTGAGGAATACGAACAACCTAGTACATGTAATAACGAGGCAATTCTATTGCCCAAGCCACCCCCTCCATTTCCTCAACAATTCAAAAAGAAGAAAGAAGATGAGTACTTCTAAAAGTTCATTGGGATTCTTAAGAAGGTACATATTAATTTACCTCTTATTGATGTTTTGCAGGGTATCCCAAAGTATGCTAAGTATGTGAAGGATATTGTTTCAAACAAGAACAAATTGGGAGAATATGAAACAGTGACACTTCCGAAAGCCTGTAGCTCACGGATCTTGAACATAGCACGATTGCCTACCAAATTGAAGGATCCCGGGAGTTTCAAAGTATAAGTGAGCATTGGGAGTTGTTTAAATGCCAAAGGTTTGTGTGATCTAGGATCAAGTATCAACCTCATGCCTAGCTCATTGTTTTTAAAATTGGAGGTTGGAAAACCGAAGCCCACTACTATAGTGTTGCAATTAGCAGACTGATTGTTGGCAAGGCCGGATGAAGTAATAGAGGATGTCTTAGTCCAAATGGGATCTCTCATTTTCCCGTGCACTTTATCATTCTACATTTTGAACCTGATCTTGAGGTTCCTTTTATACTTGTCCGTTTATTGCTGTCTACCGGAGGGGCACTTATTGATATGGCTGCAGGGAGGCTCACCATGAGAGCCCATGACAAGGTTGAGGTCTTTGATATAGATAAAGCAATGAAATTACCTGCTGCATATGAGGACTTGGCAGCTATAACAGTGATTCAGATAGTTCCACCATGAATCAAATTGAGATACAAGACCTTTTAGCTCAAGTGTTGTTAAATCAAGGGCTAGTAGGTGATGAGGAGGCCCTGGAAATAGAAAATATGTTGAATAAACATGTTAATATGTTCAAAAAAGGGGTTGCACCACTGAACAGGGTGTTGGGACCTCTTCCTAAACTATCAATTGAAGAACCTCCAAAGCTAGAGTTGTAACCATTACCTTTATATTCTAAGGTATGTTTATCTTGAAAAAAAATTAAACTTTACGTATGATTATTTCTGCTTCATTGCCTGCAGAACAGGTGGAAGAAGCAGTAGTAGTACTTTGGAAGAGAAAGAAATCAATGTCTTGGCAAATTTAAAATATTCATGGAATTAGCCCAGCTTTGTGTATACACCGAATTTTTATGGAAGAAGGACACAAGCCCTTGGGCCAACCTTAGAGGCGATTGAATTCGATTATGAAAAAGCTGGTTAAGAAAGAGGTGATTAAGTGGATGGATGCAGAGATTATTTTCCTCATTTCAGATAGTAAGTGTGTCAGCCCGGTACAATGCGACCCGAAGAAAGGTGGGATGACAGTGATTATCAATGACAAGAATGAGTTGATTCCCTCCAGAACAACGATCAGATGACGGATTTGCATGGACTACAGGAAGTTGAATGATGGAACCAGAAAAGACCACTATCCGGTACCTTTCATTGACCAAATGCTTGATAGGTTGGCAGGACAGGAGTATTATTGCTTTCTGAATAGGTACTCAGGATATAATCAGATCACTATAGCACCTAAGGATCAGGAAAAAATGACATTCACTTGCCCATATGGAACATATGCCTTCAAATGCATGCCCTTTGGACTTTGTAATACACCAGCCACATTCCCAAGATGAATGATGATCGTATCCCATGACATGGTGGAGGAGTTTGTGGAGGTTTTTATGGATGATTTTCTGTGTTTAGTGAATCTTTTGATAGTTGTTTGTGCAATCTCGACATGATATTGGCTCGATGTAAGGAAACTAACCTCGTCTTGAATTGGGAGAAATGCCACTTCTTGGTGAAGGAGGGGATAGTTTTAGGGCATAAAGTGTCAAAGCATGACTTGGAGATGGATAGCAAAAATTTAGGGGATAGAGAAGTTACCACCACCGGTGTCCGTCAAAGGAGTCAGAAGCCTTTTAGGACATGCGAGATTCTACCACAGGTTTATAAAAGACTTTGCCAAAATCGCCAAGCCATTGTGCAGCCTGCTTGAGAAAGAGGTACCTTTTCATTTTGATGATTTTTGTTTGCAAGCTTTTGAGGTATTGAAAAAGAAATCGGTGGAGGCTCTAATACTGACAACACCTGATTGGGAGTGCCCTTTTGAGCTTGTGTGTGATGCAGTGATACCGCTGTGGGTGCAATTCTTGGACAACATAGAGGTAAATTGTTTCATCCCATTTACTATGCTAGTAAAATTTTGAATACAACCCAAAGCAATTACACATTCACGGAGAAGGAGATACTGGTATTAGTGTATGCATTTGACAAGTTCAGATCATACTTAATGGGCACCAAGGTCATAGTGTTCACAGACCATGCTGCAGTAAGGTATTTGCTTAATAAGAAAGATGCAAAGTCTCGCTTAATCAGGTGGATTCTTATGCTTCAAGAGTTTGATCTTGATATTAAAGACCAAAAGGGATGTGAGGATCAAATTGCAGATCATTTGTCTCGACTAGAGAATGATACCCACATAGGTGAGCAAGCATAGATTAGAGAAGAGTTCCCAGATGAGCAGCTATTAGCAATTGAGGTAGAACAATTACCATGGTACGCTGACATAGTGAACTACTTGGTAAGTGGTTTATTCCTTCCAGATGCTACATACTAGCAAAAGAAGAGTCTGGCTCATGAGGCAAAAGCTTATATTTGGAATGCGCCTTATCTATTCAAACAAGTGGCTGACAAAATGGTGAGGAGATGTGTACCTAAGGCCAAGATGGAAAAGATCATAGAGAGGTGCCATGCCTCTCTTTATGGAGGCCATCATGGAGGTGAAAGAACATATCACAAGGTGCTACAGTCAGGTTTTTTCTGGCCTACTCTTTTTAAAGATGCTATTAATTTTGTGAAAACTTGTGATCCATGCCAAAGACTTGGGGCTATCTCTAGAAGACATGAGATGCCACTAAATAACATTTTAGTGGTAGAAATTTTTGATGTTTGGGGGATGGATTTCATGGGTCCATTCCCGCCCTATTTTGGAAATCACTACATTTTGGTTGCAGTAGATTATGTCTCCAAATAGGTGGAAGCGGTAATAATGATGCCAAGGCCGTGAGAAAATTCCTGAAGAAGCACATATTCACCAAACTCCCAGAGCCATTATAAGTGATGGAGGAACACACTTCATCAATCAAATGGTGAAGAACTTATTGCCCAAATAAGGGGTGAGACATAAAGTGGCCACAACATACCATCCCAAAACCAGCGGGCAGGTAGAGATGTCCAATAAGGAAGTCAAGCAGATCTTACAGAAGACGATAAATGCCACAAGGAAGGATTGGTCGTCCAACTTGATGAAGCTTTGTGGGCATACCAGACAACATATAAGACACCAATTAGTACATCACTGTACCGTTTGGTTTATGGGAAAGCTTGTCACCTCCTAGTGGAGTTAGAGCATCAAATATATTGGGCCATAAAAAGGATAAACCTTGATCCCGAGCTTGCCAGAAGAAAGAGGTTAGAATATTGGAGGAGTTAGAAGAATTTCAGCTTCAAGTGTATGAGAATGCCGAACTCTACAAAGAAAATACCAACGAAAAAAATTTACTATTCCAGATGGAGAGCTTTTCGCGTCCCTTCCTTGACGCGGAAAGGACGCGCAACAGTGTCCAAATGTTGAGTGAATTTTTTTTTGTTTTAAGGAAGAGCCGTGCCCTTGGCGTACCTGAACCAATGGTCTTTAAACATTTCCCCCATCATTTTAAGTCCCATCCGGATCCTATTTTTCAATTTTCTCATTTTTCTATCCAAATAACTCCCCTAATCACGTAAATTCGCAATGCACAAAACCCATCTGCTTCAATCAAACATTAATTGTGCATACTCCTTCCAAGAACAAGTAAGTTTTCCTTCAAATTTTCTTCTTCTTAGTTGGAAATGTCATTAGCTCTTGTGTTTGTGAAGATACTAGTGCAATGAGTAACAATGTATATGGGTATTTTCTCTTTGACTTCATAATGGATTTTTGGTGTGCGATGCTTATGTTCATGGTTTAAGTAATTTTTGAGAAAATTTTGGCAAAGCATGAAACCCTAGGTCAAGCATAGGGTCGTGTGTAGGTGGGGTCTAGTAAGGTGTAGAGAATGCCAAACTCTACAAAGAAAATACCAAGTGGTGGCATGGTCGGCTTATAATCAAACTCACTTTTGGGCCAGACCAATAGGTACTTCTCTTTAATTTCATTTGAGATTGTTCCTAGGCAACCTGCGATCAAAATGGAGTGGACCCTACATGGTGGTATCCTAAGATCACATGGAGCGGGGAAATTTAAGGACGAAACCTCCAACCAAACATTTTTGTAAACGGTCAATGTGTTAAGCACTATATTGTGAAAATACAACGAAGATTGAGGAGGCCATTAAATTGGCCAAAGATGAGTAAGTCACTGTTGCATCTTGTAGCGACATTAAATCAAGTGCTTCACGGGAGGCAACCCGTGATGAGGTGATATTTTTCTATTTTAATTTTATTTCATATTTTTTAATTTCTAATAATTAAATAAAATAAATAATTTTTTTCATGACTTTAACCCAGAAAAAAATCAGAAAACGAAAATATTTCACAAAGTACATCAGTCCGCGTCACGGACTGGGTGTTAAAATTGTGCAATTTTTTTATCTTTGATTTCCGTTGAGTCATTGGTTATTTTTCAGATTATTTTGGTCAAATTCAATTGTCGTAGCATATTTTAATATGTTCAGGTGTTAGGTCGATTTTTCGAACCCCGAACGAAATTTTTTTTACTATCCCAGATAGAGAGCTTTTCGCGTCCCTTTTGCAACTCGGAAAGTGCGCGCAACAGTGTCCAAATGTTGAGTGAATTTTTTTTTGTTCTAAGGTAGAGCCGTGCCCTTGGCGTACCTGACCCGGTGGACTTTAAACATTTCCCCCATCATTTTAACTCCCATCCCAATCCCATTTTCCAATTTTCTCATTTTTTTTATCCAAATAAGTCCCCTAATCACCCAAATTCGCGACACACAACACCTATCTGCTTCAATCAAACATCAATTGTGCATACTCCTTCCAAGAACAAGTAAGTTTTCCTTTAGTTTTTCTTCTTCTTAGTTGGAAATGTCATTAGCTCTTGTGTTTGTGAAGGTGCTAGTGCAATGAGTAACAATGTATATGGGTAATTTCTCTTTGACTTCATAATGGATTTTTGGTGTGCGATGCTTATTTTCATGGTTTAAGTAATTTTTGAGCAAATTTTGGCAAAGCATGAAACCCTAGGTCGAGCATAGGGTCGTGTGGGGGTCTAGTAAGGTGTACTACTCAAATCCTGTGGGTTAATATGTCTTATCTTGCACCTGTGAACTCCATCATTGCTTTTATTGTTCTTGTTATGCTCAAAATTGTTACTTGATGACTGACATCTCTATTTTTAGTTGCAAAAATAACTGAGAGTGTGTTGTCTATGAGGAATGTTGTTGTCACTACATCTTCAGGTTTAAGCATGGGATAGTTTGTGGGATTGCTAAGATTGAAATTATATTCCCATGGGCTTGTACTTGTGGGAATTACAGTTTATGATACATTGAAATGAGAACATTGGGGCAAAATGGTTATATCTCTTTTGAACATTCAAGTAAGTAAGTTGCCAGATGTTTCAATTTGACAATAAACACTTATGATATTCTCTTGTTGTCAAACTATGATCAGCTTTTAGCTATACGTCTTGCCTTGATTGTTTTATATTGCTTAAGAATCTAGAAATCATGAATCTAGGCAAATGCGAATTGTTCAGCTGTTGACAACCTGCTTTATGTTAAAATGGGGACTAAAGTACCTGATTAGCTGCTACAACTTAAGAGTTCCATTGAAACTCTATTTTGGGTTGAACTGTGAGTAGGGAATGCAAAAAATTCAAGGGTGGGGTAGTGTGGGGGCCTTACACCACACGCTATTAAGTTCCTATGGGTTGAAATGTGTTATTTTGCATCTATGAGTGTCATGATTAAATGTGTTGTAAGGGACTACAGTTGAAATGGGGTATGTGATTTCTGTAATTGTTGTAATTACTTTCACCCGCATTCACATCTGAACATAAGGAAACTAGGATTTTTGGGGACTCTTTCAATGCTAAAATGAGTGGATGGAATTGAGCGTTGTTCATATGTTACCATTTGTTCCATTCCCCTGCATTGTTGTGTGTGGTGTTAATTTTTAGTCAATAGGGCCTGGTTCACTATTGAAAGTAAGGAAATAGGGTTGTGTTCTGGTTAAGGGTACAAAATGGGTATCTTTTAGCTCCTCTCTTCTACTGTTTTATCTTTAAGTCTCTTTACCATACCTACCTGTTAAGATAGTACAACTAGATATTGGTAATGAGCATTGTTTAACAATTTAGAGTTGTTGTTGAATTAAACATGGATAGTCTGGGTTGTCCTTGCTATACTGTTGCACTAT
Organism: Solanum clarkiae; assembly: GCA_011800125.2. Classification (NCBI taxonomy): domain Eukaryota; kingdom Viridiplantae; phylum Streptophyta; class Magnoliopsida; order Solanales; family Solanaceae; genus Solanum; species Solanum clarkiae. Next base: position 8,692 of record JAABOM020095124.1, read on the forward strand.
TATATGCTGTTATGCTGCCAAAATTTTAATTGCTGGGGTGAAGTGAGTTGGGAAGTTTTAGTATCCTCTCACCTACTATGTTCAATCTAATTGTGGGGTGGCCGGTTTGTGTAAGATAAAGCTTTCTATCCTACATCTTCTACCCAATGATGAGCTTTATTTGATTTTGCAGGTTACTATGTCATCTCAAGGAAGACAAACTGGTTAGTCCAGCAGAGCTGCACTTGCACCCACTAGGAGGAGGACTCGGGACATCCCAACAGTCCCATAGGGCCTTGTACACAAGAGGAGAGTGCTCAGATTTGGGCTGAATGCGGTTGACAAAGCTAGACTAAGGTGGTATAAAAGCCACCCGGAGTCCAAGTACTTTCTAGACTTCCCTATTGATGCCGAGTCGCTTGACTGAGACTACCCTGCCATATACCAGAGGTTCCTCAAGTACTAGCTACAGTTCTTGTTTGTGCAGCCCCATCCTTGCAATATGAGCATAGTTTGGGAGTTTTATATGAATATGAACAAAGATGAACTCACTAGGAAGGTTAAGGTGAGAGGTGTAACCATCGACTTCAACCCTTTGATCATTAATGAGATCATAGGGACACCCTTGGAGGTCCTCCCAGATGCATTTGATGCCTTAGTCTAGCACGCTCCATACCAATCTATTCGGCATAACGCTCTCGGGCCCACTATTGACAGCTCGCTAGGATAGACATGCATACAGGGGCTTCTACCAGACCTTTCCATTCGGGCATCTCAACAAGCAGGCCCATGTTTGGCTTAAGATCGTGACACACAAACTCTTTCCAGGCCAGCACTTCTCAGAAGTCACTAGAGACCAGGTTTGCCTGGTGTACGCACTAATGAAGGGGATGGAGCTTAACTTTGGGTCGGTACTAAAGTCGTCCATGAGAAAGGCCTGGGCACATAAGGGCCTATGTACAGTTTTGGCGGCATTATTACTGAGATATGTTTGCATGTAGGTGTGCCTGCCGAGGATCTTGATTATTTCCCCCACATAAAGGCATCTCCCTGCATTGTCAGCAACGTTCAAGAGCCGAAGCCTGGCGCACGCACTACACTTACTATCACTGAGCGCGCCCACAGAGATGAGTTGGTCATGGCTTGGATATTCGAGATGCAGATGCTGATGCTATGAGTGAGTGGTCGCCCAGTCATGCCCGAGGAGATTGCCAAGGTGGCGGCCCAATATCCCCTCAATGAACATGCCCGCACGATGTTGGGCCTTAGGCCTCAGTTCATGGAGCCGGTTGATGATGGTATTCCCTCCGATCCAGATGCATTCAAAAGCGACATAGAGGATGACGAGGCAGAGGATGATGATGAGATCCTGACTTTGGAGGATTAAGCAACTACACCCCATTTCATAGGTTCATCTTGGTTAGCACTGTGGACAGTGCTATTGTTTAAGTGTGGGGTGGGGTATTTTATGCTACTGGCTATTTTACGTTACTGACCTTGATACATGCTATTGTTTTACTAGGATTGCTACTGCATTTGCTGTTTTGACATGATTATTTTTTCTTTTATTGTTAGACAACTTTATTATTTTTGTGATTATTAGTATATGGTACGTTCAAAAGTATCGGGAATATGTGTTGTTAATGCATTTTAGTATAATTATTTACTTACTTGGGTAGTCATAGTTGAGTGACATTACCCTATGATGGATGGATGACGACCGTCCTAAGGGTATGTGTTAAATAGAGTCTCATTTTAGAGTATCAATAGTATGTAAACATATTCGTTATATGAGAATGAAGATGGCGCAAATTCTTTATTCCGTAGTAGCTTAGACTAGATATTTGTACTTGATGAATATATGCTTAATTTTGAATTCATGAGAAATAAGTGATAGTGAATCTAGTGTTGCCTTATGATGAAAATGTGCCATGTGATTGTGAGCTGATTTGCTAGTCTATGTTGCTATAGCTATTAAGAACTTGCCTGGTATGTTAAATTAACTTAGTAGATATTGAATTATAAGGAAAAGGATCTAGACATTTCTTTGGTAACCTAAAGAACTTGGGCCTTTTTTATGCAATTTATTAAAACATCCTAGTTAACCCTATTGAGCTTTAGAGTTTTTCTTTGATTAGCTACATTTCAAGCCTAATCCTTTCTTTGACTTTTAACAACATTGATCCTAAATCTTGAGTGCTTTAGCATAAAAAGCCAGGGAATTAGCAGCTGAAATGGAACCTAAACAATAAAAAATTATGGTTCGGGATACTATTAAAAAAAAAATCAAAATCAAAAATCAGAAAACAAAAAAATAAGTATTTTTGAATTTTTTAAAATAATTTTGAGTATTTAAATTATGGGAATAAATAAAGGATGTTGAAATGGAAAAGATTAAAGGGCAAAAGAAGAGAAAAATAGGGTAGTGTAAGCTCTAAACGCTCGGGAAATGAACTTTGACAACCATATCCAGAAAATTATTCCACCAGCCTTAAAAGCCTACATTATAACCAAATAAAAGACCTAAGTGATCCTTTAAATGAAAATTCTAACTAGGTAAAATTTAAACATTAAGGGCAAGTCTATAACAATTAGAAACAACATAAGATTTCTTTTGTGACAGAGAGAGTTGATTGTGTATACGAATAAAATCTTCTTTTAGGAGTTTAACTATGTGCATGAGTAATTCTTCTAGTGAGGGCACATGATCATCTATGGGCGATAACTAGGTCAAACTATAACGAAAATTCTGCATGAGTCCGCATATATTCATTAAAGTATTTATTAATCTTGATGTTGCTAGGAATGTTGAAAAATGCTCATATTGTTTTGAAAGGGATTGTGCATATAAAGTTTATTATACATCCCATTTAGGTGTCGGCATGCATGTGTCTTGATTTGCCCGAGGACGAACATAGCTTTAAGTGTGGGGTGGTGATCTTAGGCATATTTATACGCCTAAATAATTAAAAGCCCCATAAATAGAGTTAAGTTCAAAGGTAAATCCATAGAGTTTTAGGTATTTTAATAGGATTTTGTCTATTATGTTAACACTAGATAAATTACGCTTCGGGTTTGTGTTTTTATTACTTTTTATTAGATTTTGAGGTTCCAGAATGAGACCCGGAGCAAAGGAAGACAACCCGCGTAAGAAAACAAGGAAATAATAACAAAAACACTTGATCCACAACCAAGGCGCATTGCGGACCAGTGTTATTTCACTGGAAAATCAGTTTTCAACATGTTAGGTGAAAAGCACACCTAATTAACACTAGTCTGCATCGAGGACTAGTGTGAAATGAGTGACTTTTTAATCCAGTCAATATTGTATGCAGAATTTTATTAATATAATACTGAAGAGCGTCGCGAACTTAAGGGAAAACGCATGAAAAGTTAGATTTGTGGCCTATATAAGTAATGAAAAACCTGCAACCCGGGGGATCAATTAATCTAATCTTTGTATAAGTTGCAGAGGCAGCTGGTCACTGTGGAATCACTATTTTTTGTCAGATTTCTCTCCATTTGTTATTCCTTATGGTTTTGATTGTAATGTTTGTGTGTATGATTAGCATGAGTGGCCAATCTTTTTCATTTTCTGGGATTATAGCCATAGACAATGTATTAATCTTTGAGATTTCCATTTTCTGGGATTGTAACCATAGACAATGTGTTAATCTTTGAGTTTTTAATGCTTATGAATGAATTTTTGTGATTATTCTTATATTATTTAAATCTAGATTTCTTAGCTTGATTACCTACGAAAATGAATAATGTTTTGCATTGTGAATTCGAAAGATGTTGGAATGCATAAGAACACAATAATGTAGGGAGCTTGTTCAACTAAAATATTAGATTGATTTGTGTATTGGAGATTTGTGATAACTACCTTTAGACCAAGCATGATGTAATGGACAAGAAGATAATACTAATGCGTTTCTATTGTATTGTTTATCCTCGCTCAACGATGTAGTTAGGCCAACAATAGGAATAGGCAAGCGGAGGTGTGCAACCCCAATTTGGTAATTTTAAACCGGTAAGTCAATAATCACCAGCTAAACATAAGTGTGAAATTTTAGAATAATACGGCCTCATTAAGTTTATAATCCCAGAATCTCGCAACATTTGGATAATTAAAGTACAAGATTAAAAGAATCTTATTTTATTTGTAAAGTTCATTAGTATAGTTGCAAGTTTAGTTATTTTAATACACAATTTCCTAAATCAATTCTTTATCACCTTTCAAACAGTATAACTCAGAATATTAAATAATTTACATTAAATCCCTTGGGTTCAAAAATCTGGTCCTTTAAATAAGTCCACTCTATTACTTGTTTTGACCACATGCACTTGCGTGAGATGGGAGGGCATTCATAGTATTAAAAACTCTTTCCATGGGGAAAAAGCCCCCCGCTCAGCCCAGACTGATGCAGACTAGAGTGAGGGGCCAACAGGTGGACATCTTGGAGACCACCATCTACCGCATGTTGTTCGGGTCAGAGTTCCCAGCCCCAGATCCACAACAGAGTATGATCACATAGTGGGGCAGACTAGAGACCTAGGTCTAATGAGAGATCAGAGCCACAGAGCCAGCTTGATGAGATGGGTTGTCGGTTTGATTATTGAGCATGGTCCAGATCCTACATGGATGGCCACTCATTCGGAGCCTATTATTAAGGCTTCTCTTAGTTTTTTTTACCAAGTTTTAGTAGGTTGTTGTGAGGTCATGGATCCGGCCGATGCTTGCAAATAACACGTTGATGCCAGAGCGTGTAGTTCTAGTTGCCAGCATCTTGGTTGGCCATGAGATAGATTGGGGAAGCCTCATCGTAGAGCAGATCCATGAGGTGGCCTTGAAGAGTTCTACCTCTATTCCATTCCTATGATTGATCTGCAGACTGTATCTAAAGTCAGGGGTGGAGAGTCTACACCAGTTGGACTCACTTACTGAGGTCCAATGCACTTTGGACGCCAGCCTGATTAAGGCTGAGGAGAACCCAGTGGCACTCCGGTGAGCACCACACCAGCCAGCTCCTATGCCAGAGATGTTCGTACTAGAGCTACCTCCTGAGGTTCCACCCACCAATACCACTGTTGCTACTACAGAGGAGAGGCCCTCAAAGACTGATACAGATGTGAAGAGGGGGCCCACTATGACTATTCTTGTACCACAGGCCACTCTGCCACAGACAGCACTCGCGGGTATGGTTTACTTGTCCACGACATCTATTCAAGCCATGGCGCAACAACTAGTCAACACTGAGTCTCAGTTGACTCAATTAGTTTAGCAGATCAGACCCTGGGTCCGCCAAGTTATTATGGAGTCCGAGGGATGCTATGAAGGCATACATTATCACTACTATTCAAGATTGAATTTCAGCCATGGATACCTGCACTGATGCCTTCGATGTGAGGGTCCAATAGAGCCTGAGTATAGTATCTCCGGGCCAATGTGACAGCAGCCCTAGCTGTACTAGCGACATTCTTACAGATTGTGCCCTCAGTGCTGGTGGTGGACTCATTTGCTCCTTAGGAGCTTTCATAGCCTTCCTATGGGAAGAAGCCGCACACTGATGATGATCTAGATACAGTGTAGTTACATGCAAGGCTGACTGAGTAGGAGGAGCTAGAGCTTGTCTTAAGGCAATTGAGGTAGGAGGAGGAGAGACGATAGGCTCGTGAGCTCGAGAGGGTAAGTGGTGTTGGCCTCTCTGGTTATGGTGCTACTACTGAGGAGGCCACCACGCAAGTTAAGGTCGGCAGACTCAGCCAAACACTAGCCCTTAGGCGCCCAAGTATATTTTTTGACCCTTGGTACTTTACTTTCTATTTTTTATGTCCACTGAGGACAATGCACCTCTTTTTTGATGGGGTGTGGGTAGTTATAGGCTTCAGTGAAGTCTGAGTAGCCTTCGCTTATAACTACCCCAATTTTTGAATCCTAGGAGTTTTCTTTCCTACATTTTTTTCCCCATGGATATTTAATTCCTGTTAAACCAACATGTTTAGGATGTTTGGGTAGTATTGGTAGCATATAGTATTGATATGTATGGCATATATTTGTTTTTGTGCTTTTTTTTGTGAAAAATGATACCTACCAATTTTTATTAGTTAGTCTAGATAGCAACCATGCATGTTTAAGTGTGTTGATATTATCTGTTCTGATAAGTGAGGATAAAATTGAGATAAAAAGCATGATCTGAGAGTCTGTGTTGATAGTGTAATTAGTTCCATGTGAATGTGAGATTAATTTGCTAAATTCATGTATTTTGTTTCAATTTAGAACTTGCCCTATTACTCTGGTTTAGACTTTAGGTTAGTTGGTTAGAAAAGGATCTTCGGTCACTGTTCATAACAGTCCACTTAGCTTAAATGACCAACATAATGTGTGAAATATCCATTGATCCTAATATTTGAGCCTGACACGTACCTTTTCTTTGTAAAAACCTAAGTGACCTAGCCTCATTAGATGTAAAATCATAAAATTGGCCCTGTTACTTCCTTGAACACTGTGTACCTTGACTGAGCAAAAATCCTAAGTTGAGGGTGGCTACGAAAAGTGACCCTGGTTCCGAGATTGGATAATGTACACCTTAACTCAGGCCAAAAGCCTAAGTTGAGGGTAGCTGGTGTAAGGATAAAACACAAAATGGGGGGAGAAGTTAGTGACACATGAAAAAGGAGAAAAAATATGTACTCGGTGCAAGAAAAATGAGTGATGCCTTAGATATGAACTACAAAGAAAATGAAGTGTAAATACTAGGCGAAAAGGTAAAAATGAAAATAAAGCACCTAGAAAAGCTTGAAATAGGAAAAAGAGAGAATGAAATGAAAGTAATAGTGTTGGTAGGGAAAAAGTGTAGAAAAATATTGTCACAACCCAGACCTAGGGTCTAGGAGTGACATGGTGAATGGGAACCCGAGAGTCCCCAAACAAGCCTCATAGTATCCATATTCACATCATTGGATCAGAAGCGTGTATGAATAGTAAACACACAGTTTTAAGGGATGGGAAAGTAGGACTTAAACTATGAGGACATCATAGGGAAAGGGATTAACATGGATCCACATAACACATAGCATATAAAGACTAAGGGGCGGGTAACTATGGCTCACTCTACTAGGGGAATTCGGGACTTAGGATCTTTCATAACATAACATGAGAACACATTATAATACTCGTAATCAATCCACATAACGATGTCCAAAATATAGAAATATCCATAAACATAATCTTTGAATACAACGCTTAACATATAATCATAAAGAGTTCACAAGATGTCCAACAATGCCTCTAGTCATAAGATAGAACGGGGGCCAAAACATGTCCCGGGCTCACCCTCAAAGTAAATAACATAAACAAAGCACCATACGTAGAGGAATGGCGGTTTGTCCTTTGAAGATAAGACTCACCACAACAAGTAAATCTTAAGATCCAAGCTAAACATTGTACAATGGATGAAGATAGTCCTCGGTCCCTATATGGTTAGATCATGTAGGCAAAAGTTTGCGTTAGTACATTCAAATGTACTAAGTATGTGGGTATGCAATGCATATGACTTATCAAATCTGCATTCAATGCATATGACAAGGGCACATAATATAGAAAGAGATATATAACAAGAGATATAGTGTAGAATATGCCATGAAACCAATGATGCATGAAATGCAATTATGCTATATATAATGAGGATGTACTATAACTGACAAATCAAACTCATCTGAGCTATTACATGAATTAGTCTGATATAAACCTCCCATCCATAGAAGAAGATTACTTGCCAAGGGTAGTCTTCATCACACCTTATGGCCTAATCTTTTCGATGTGGTGAACACCCTTCTTACGACCTTACTTTTCAGAATGATTTTATATCATATCAATCATATCAAGGAGTAACCATTTTTTACCACCCGGTCATTTTGGTAATGGCTACCATATACCTATGCTAGCACATAGTTCAAGGAAAGGAAAACGACCCTAGGGGATAGCCCTAGCGTCCACAATCCATCAGTGCCAATTCAAAATATCCCACAAGAATGCTTATATATACATACTTTCATAAGAGGCATTAGTCATTTCAAATCTTTTCAATGCATACGTGGACTCAAAAGCCAAACACATTTCATAATCATTCATACTTGGACTCAAAAGTCAAATCATAGTTCATAATTATGCTTCTCACTAATTCACACAAGTTACACGTCCTTTTTTAGGATAGATCAATCATTGTTAAGAAATAAAACCAAACCAAATGTCAGAACCCAAGCCTAGGGCCTAGACATGACAGGGTGAGTCGAGAACTCGAAGAAACCCCAAACAAGACTTTTAGTATATCAATCACACATCCTCGGTCGCGGAAGTAATAACAACATTAAGAGATATAAATAAGCATAAAAGGCTTAAGGGAAGTCTTTGATAACCATAAAACATTCAAGAGTCAAGATCAAATAATTACATCAATTGTTCCAACCCTCTAGCATAGATTGGGCGGGGGACAAGACACTTTCTGGGCTCACCCTCATAGTACCAAATGTCAACATAAAGAGATAACAAAAGCAAGAGTAGCAAAGCTAGTGTCCCCGAACTTGAGGACTCACCAAAAGCTTATCTTCAAAATGTCAAAACTAGCCACATAGAGGATGATCATGAGGTGTTCCAGTTCCTACGTGGTAACATTATGTAGGCATAAAGTATACATTAGTACATTTGAATGTACTAAGTATATAGGCTGCAATACAACAAGAGATAGACAATATAGTCAAAATGCATAATCATAAGAAAGATAGGTATAATAACAACATGGCATGCATAATCAATGCTTGACGTAAAGCATGCTTGTAAAGCATATACTTGAGAATATAGATTACATGTTGTAGGAAGAGACCATTCTCATAGACCAATCAAACTAGTACTTGGAATCCAATGCATATCACCCCCTTGGCAGGTGATTGAGGGTATATACCTTGACCACTATTTAGGGGTATATACCTTGACCACTATATTTAGGGGTATCTACCACAAGCATGTTACCCCTCCCCCCATTATAGTGGTCAAGGTATATACCCCTAAATATGAAAGATGGGCATAGCACCCCCTATCAAAGTGGCAAAGATATATACCCCTCAATATGGTAAATGGGCATAATACCCCCATCAAAGTGGCCAAGGTATATACTCCTCAACATGGTAGATGGGCATAGCGCCCCTCCCCCCAAAGTTGTTGAGGCATATCACCCCCTCAACAAGGTCTGGTCATCTGGAAACACTATAGGTACTTTTCATGAATTCAATACATACATACAATCCCTTCATCATCAGTAGAGTCACTAAACTCATAAGCCAAGCAATAGACCATCAATAACTCAAGAATCCTTAACTAGATATTTTATCGAACACTTGGTCGGTGTGTAATGCTAATTCAAAATCATGTAATTCTAGAGTAAAATCATGTGAAAAACTCAATGTAACTCAACCCACCAATACTTGGTAACACCCTCATGCAAGATAGATTGAACCCTTCATCAAATCTCATAATAAATCATAGATTCATAGCTCAAAACATGCTTAAATAATCAACATTTTATGAAATCCCAATATAGTTTATAATCAGATTTCATAATAAGAAATACTCATAGATAATCCAACTTGAAAACCTACAATTTATATAAAAAGATAGGTTGGGCACCATGGGTGAAAGAACCTAATGGTTGAAACCCACATACCTCAAATTTCGGATTTCCTTGATGTAGATTGAATGAGAACTTGAAGCTTGAATGAAGTTCTTGAGATCCGAATTTGAGTTTGGGTCTCTTGAATTTAACTAAAATATTCGGCTAAGTGTTAGAGAGGGTTTGAGAGTGTCTTGAGTGATATAGAGTTGAAAAATTGACAATTATAGGTGTTTTTACACATAGGAGGGCATGGGCCCAAGACCCAAAGCCTGTGGCTGAAACAAAAAACTGAAGACAAAAATAACACTGATTCGCGTCCCTGGCGCGTCGCGGCCAGGGTACGGATCAACATTAGGTAAGAAAATATTTGAAAAATGAAATTTCGCTACAATTGCTCTAAAATCAGGGTTATACCCATTTCCTACTTATTTTTTCCCTTGATCACGAATATGAAGTGAAATTTTTGATATCATGCACGAATTTTGAGATATATGAAAATTATTATTATGGCCATTTTTGAGGCACATTTTCGGGCATTTTGGGGCCTTTCACCAACGTTAGGTTCAAACACAAGGGAATACTAGACTTATGAGAATTCAATTAATGTCATTTAAGTGATTAACCAACTTACTTCTCGGGGGGAGGGATTTTACAATAATCAGTAGAACAGTAAACCTAACTAACACAAGGGTGAAATTAATGTGGAGAGGAACTAGAGTATTATGTTCCCCATGATTCCCTAACTTAGTATCACCAGATAACCTAATTCTTTTCTAGTATATATCATGCCGGACGGTAAGTTAAGTTTACCAAACTCTTTGGTCCAGGCGATAGGTGAATTTCACTATGTTACTTGGCCCATCTCCGTAGTGTACGTTACTAGTCCTTACCTATTAGTCCGAGTACAACCTTCCCTTGGCCCAGTTCAGTTTATTAGAAGAGAATACATCAATCAAATCCTGTTAATTAATCTCTTTTCCTATTCATTACTACTTTGGTCCAGTCAGTAACAGTAGATAGATTCTAATGTTAGCCATCACAAGAAAGCATGCAAATCGAAAAGAGTTAATTAATATATGTATGCACACTTTCCAAGAAATATTAATTATCTGATTTACTTTGTTAGTTCTTCATGATTCTCATAACCCTAGTTGTAGATTTAGCTACTCATAATTTGTATATCTGCAAGACTTATGAATTGGAATAACATAATATAGTACTTACGCAATTGAATTAAGAACAGTCGAATCGAACTTCAAAGAGAATCACAAGATTAAAGATCAAATCAAAATACAAGTGTTTCTCAAAACTCTCTAATTATTGAGTTCTCTGTGCTATGCATACAATTTCATGAAAAATAACCTAAAACCCTATTTATCATATTTAAAATACAAGTCCTAAATATAATAGGATAGCTGGGTTGGAATGCCTCATGAAAAGGTTTATGAATTCTATTGTATTCCATGGCCAATAGTCGGGGTCTCATACAGTGCTGCTGGAAAACTGGATTTCATGTCTACGATACCCCTCTACGACTCGTATAATGTTTTACCACCCGTAGGAGGTTTCATCTGATGAATCTTCAGAAAGCCCTCATCTTTGATCCTCAGGGAACGAACCATGTTCCACGATATGTAAATCAATCCACGATTCGTCTGCATATTAATAGAATCAACTTCAAAAAATCAACCCCTCACTGGAATTATCCATGAACCCACTTCGCGACCTGTAAAGGGTCTGATACTGCATCAAAATGAACATCTTCTATACTTTCCTCCCAAATTCGAGGCCAACCTAAAATCCTGCAAATATAACACAAAACCACACAAAACCAACTAACCTCACATTGAGAACACACAACATTTCAAGTATTAAGCATCACAAGTGTTGTATTTTGACAGCATATCTACATCTTCAACTTCAAATTGTTGCTTGTCCTAAAGCGATAGACTAAATCTATATAAGAAATATACTAACACACAACCCTCAATCTAATGGCATAGATCACATCAATCTTAAACTCAGATACCCACAACAACTTTTCAAAACAGAATCAAATAGCCATCTAGCAGACCAATACAAAATAGTGCATTTGACAACACAACTATGACAGGTGAGGTACTATCAACAATCCACAATCACCGAATAAGTCTAATGCTAACAATGCAATACAAGTACCCTTATAGAAAGAAGTCCCATATTTGAGACTCAATGATGTTTTCATGAATAACCTTGGGGCTATGCAAAATCACTCACTCTCACAAAAGCTATTCATCCATCATGCCTAATACTATAGTCTTACCCCTATACTCATGACTAAGACCTTCAACTACTTAGACTAGGATCACTTTAGGACTTTCTAGGCTTGTAACATAGGCCCAGAGGACTTTAGTATGGTATTTTGGGAACACGGTAACTAAAGGCCATCCTTAACACTGCATTTTCCTGCACTTTTGCCCTACCAAATCTGTTATTTTCCATCTCATTCTCCCTTTCACCTATTTCAAGCTTTTCTGGGTACTTTCTTTTCATTTTTCAGTTTTTTGCCTTGATTTTGCACTTTATTTTTGTTTTCAACTCACAACTAAGGCCTCACTTATTTTTCTTGCACCTGGTACATGATTTTTCTACTTTTCTTTGTATCGCTAACTTTCTCTTATTTTTGTGTTTCACCCTTACATCAAACACCCTTAACTTAGGCTATTTGCCGGAGTTGCAGAGCACAATACCCATCCTCAGAACCAGGGCCACTTTTGGTAGCCACCCTCAACTTAGGCTTTTTACCTCAGTCAAGATGCACAATGTTCAAGGAAAGACTAGGGCCAATTCCAGGATTTTACAACTAATAATCTAGGTTAAACAGGTGTTTGCAAAGAACAGGTACATGATGGGCTCAAACATTAGGAACAAGGGATATATTGCAATTTTGATAGGTCATTTAAGCTAAGTGGGCTCTCATAAAATAGTGGTTACAACAACTTTTGCTTACTGGAAAACTCTACGAGACCAGGTATGACTCATAAAATGGTTTATGAGTCGTAAACTGAGTTTAGAGGATTTCAGTGTCTGAAATTATTCCGAGTAGGGATCTATGAGACCTTTGTATGAGCCATAAAGTGGTCTACAACTCATAAAAGGTCTCGTGTGATGGGTACTCAGAAACTTTAAGTTTTTAGAATCTTGTACGAAGGGCTATTACGACTCGTGGAATGTTCCACGGGCTGTCAAAGCCACTCATAGACAAGAAAACTCAGTCATTTAGTTTCTAGATCCATCACAATGGACCACCATATAACCTTTTCAACTTTATTCTAACAACATCGATGCAAAAGACATACACCTACATGATTTTCATACAAAAAACAATACCACAACATCTCAATGTGTACTCCCCATAAAAATAATTAGACATGTTTCCCCAACCCTTCTGACCACATATAAACGATTTCACAACAAAATTATGCACCTATGTCATCACCCACCAAATTACACACACAATCAATTCATCGCAAATGGTGGAAAATTCAATAGGCGCAAAAACATATTATTTGAATCATACGATCAAGGCAAAGATACACAATTCTAGACTTAGACTCATATTCAGACATGAGCAACCATAATTCAATTATTAACATGTCAATTACACATATAGATTTGTGTCTAACACTACCATCCCCAACATGATTTCCAATTTAATCATAAAACATAGAGAAAGTAATGGCATTAAGTTAATGGAAAATTTATAATTTGTGTGACTAGATTGTAGAAGATGAATGAGATGAAGAGATGGTAAAACCCTAGTTCATTGAAATATCTTGCCAAAAAATGGGTTAGTTGATGACCGGTGGTGGTCAAAAATTCTTGGGGGTGTATGGCCAAGTACTTTTTGTAATTTAGGGTTGAAATGGGGTCAAAATATTTGACCCCATTATTTATTATTTGTCCGGGTCATCTAAAATTTGATGGGCCAGGACTCTACGAAACTGTGGTTAGGGCTGGTAGACTATTTTACAAATCGTAAACTATGGTTTCATAGAACATCCAAAGTATAATTTTTAGGATTGGGTTTCACGGACTAGACTACAAGTCGTAAATGATGTACAACTCGTAAAGTTGGTTGTAGGAATCTCAACACTTAGAAAGATTTTAGAAAACTTTCCTAGGGTCTATGAGCCCCTTCATGACCCGTAGCTTTATATATAGATTGTAAAATTGGCTCATGGACTAGAGTGTATAACTTCTTGCTTACTGTAAAATGTCTATGAAATGGTGTACGAGTTGTAAAAAGGTTTATGGCCTGTAGATCTAGTTGTAAAGGCACTTCCTGATGCTCTCCTCAGCCATGAATGACTGACTTACCCATATACCTGCATATTCTTCATAGAACACACTGTTACCCTATATGCAACCAACCCAGTATCTAGGATTACAACTAAAATACAAGGAAATAAACTACCTATAAGTCCAAAAATTGAAAAAAAAGTTACACTACAACTATTACATCAAAGATCTTGTGTTGCCTCCCAAGTAGCGCCTGATTTATTGTCGCAACATGACGTGGACATATTGGTTACTCAGACTTCACTAATCTTCCAAACTTCATTCTTCAAATCATCTGGCCTCTTTATAGATTGACAAATATTAAAGACAATCTCTTCATCGTTCAACCTGAACCTGAGTTGACCAGCTTCCATATCCACTAGTACTTGCCCAGTGGCCAAGAACGGTCTTCCCAAGATGATTGGGACATCGAAGTCGACTTCGCAATATAGGATTACAAAGTCTACAAGGAATATGAACTTCTTAACTTTGACCAGCACATCATATAGTATACCCATAAACTTCTTCACTGCGTGATCAACCATTAACAACCACATGTTCGTTGGGGTAGAGGCTCTCAATCTTGGGTTCTTGAAGACCACAAGGGGCATCAGATTAATGTTAGCACCTAGATCACGTAGTGACCTTGCAAACTCTACATCTCCAATGGTGCAGGGCATGATGAAAACACCAGGATGTTCTCACTTTTAAACCAAGGACCTCGTAGCGATAGCACTGCAATACTGAAGCTCATGGGAGAGCTCCTGACTCATAGTGCACTTATTTGTAACCAGGTCCTTCATATACTTTGTATACCCTGTATCTTCTCAAATGCCTCAATGAGAGGAACATTGATGGAGAGTTATTTCAGCATGGAGAGAAAGTGCTTGAACCTACCTTCCTCCTCTCTATTTTTGATTCTTTGAGGGAAGGGAGAAAGAGGCCTAAGAATAGACTTCAACTATTGTGGCTCATAAGTAGATTCACTCACCCTATCCTTGCCACTATTATCTCCTATATTTGCATCCTTGGCCACAACTATCTCCACTCGAACGTCATCTCCATCAGCGGGCATGGGAAGATTAATGGTGCTCTTGCCACCATGAGTAGTAACCACCATGCACTTCCCTTCATTCTTGGGGTTCTAAACTATGTTGCTAAGTAATGTACCCCTCTGATGCTGATTGAGTTGAGTCAACACTTGACCAAACTGTTGCTCAAGATATTTGATAGTCACAAAATGAAACTTAATTTAATGGTTAATAATAGAGATTTCAGATCTCATCCCTCTCAGAGTCTCATCCCGTGTCTCAGCTTTCTTTAATAGGTGATCAAACATCTTCTTCATTCTTGAACTACTTGCACCTGTGTCATGGTTATGTAGTGGCACACAATGACCATTTCCGAAATCATCTCTGCGATCCCAATCTATATCTCTCCCTGGGCCCTATTCTAGTCATAGTATCCTCTGCGGTTATCCTTGAAAGTTCCAGCACTGTTGAAGTTCCGACCTTGGTTCCCTTGACCATGGTAGAAATAGTGCTAATTGAACCCTTGGGTGTTGATCTAGAAACCCCCGATATAACTAACAATAAAGCAGGTTTCCTCCTCATAATAAGGCTCATCATACATGGGCACATGGAGGTTGATAAACCACTACATTGACTCACTTTTTGTTCTGCTACATCATTGCCTCAATGCTTATGCTAATTTGGGCAAGCTCTTGCATAATTTCTTCATTTATCTTAGCTTTCTCTAAACTGATATTGACAACGCCTGAACTTTTGGTAGATGCTCTGTCTCTCTACCCTATGCACGATTAGTCTTGACCACTCTCTCTGTCCTTTTTGCAATCCTTACGAATAGCCAATGTAAGAAAATGCCCCCCATGATAGTGTAGCACAAGACTTACTGTTCTCATCAAGGGCACAGTAGAAGATCTCCTCCAAGGCATCATCAACTATTTTGTGGTCTGGGATACTTCTCAAGCATTTGGTGAACCATTTTCATGTAGTACTGATCGAATCACCAAGAAGTTGCTCAAAGTTGTTGATTTGATCTTTAAGTGTAAGGTTCTTTGATCTAGGTAAGTACCTTTCAGAAAAAACCTTCTGCAATTCATCCCAATTGTTGATCGAACTCTGTAGGAGCTCAGATAGCCATAGTGTTGCATTGACTGTAAGAGACCATGGGAATACACGAAGTCCCACAGCATCCTTAGAGAGATTTTGTGTTTCCATCACACTCTTGCAGAAGAATGCTACATTGTGTAGATGGCTATGAAGATCCTCCGATGGTAAGCCCATAAACAACATATGTTTGTATAACATCTGAAGCAACCCATTCGAGACTAATAATTTTATGTCAGCAGTAGTGGTTGCAACACAGTAGCTCTAGTCACCTCCAAAGCTATAGGATTCAACTTGTATTGATTCCATTGATAACAATTGGCATTGAACTCCTGAGGCAATGGAACTATGTCCTCAAGAAGACGAGGGTTCTCACGATCAGCATTCTCATTCTCGTTCTTGTTCAGAACTGTATTGGCTGCATTGTTGGCGTTATCTTGGGCTATTCTTCTCAATGTTCTATGCATCTCTTGGTCAAACGGAGTCAAGGGTATGCCTCGACTACGTGTGCCGGGTATACAATACACTTGCACCCTATAAAGAAATAAAAATAACAAAAAACGTACAATATAGGAAATAAGGATTAACACCCAAATTACTATGAAATAATCAAGTCTAGCTGTATTCCCTGACAATGGCGCCAAAAATATTGGTGTCGCTGAAGTTACACCTCATTTTTTAAGATAAAGCCGTCATTATCAAGAAATATAATCTAATCAAGGTTAGAGTCAAACCCAAGGGAATACATAGACTTAAGAGATTTCAATTATTTTAGTTTGAGTGATTAACCAACTTACTTCCCCAAAGGGGCCAGGGGGGGGGAGGTTTGCAATAATCAGTAGAAAAGTAAACCTAACTAACACAGGAGTGAAATTAATATGGAGAAGAACTAGGGTTTTGTGTTCCCATGATACCCTAACTTAGTATCACAGGATAAACTTATTTTTTTCTAGTATGTAACATGCATGACGATATATTAATTCACTAAACCCTTTGGTTCAAGCGAGAGGTGAATTTCCGTACGTGAATTGGCCTATCTCTGCAGTGTGCATTACTAACCCTTACCTATTAGTCCCAGTAAACCTCCCCTTTTCCCAGTACGATTACTTAGATGAGAATACATTAATCGAATCCTGTAAATTAATATCTTTTCCTATTCATTGCTACCTTGGTCCACTCAGTAACACTAGGCAGGTTTTAATATTGGCCACCACTAGAAAACATGCAGATCAAAGAGAGTTAATTAATACATGCATGCATACTCTCCAAGAATTATGAATTATTTGATTTTACCTTATTAGTTCTTCATCGTTCCCTCAACCCTAGTTATAGATTTAACTACTCGTGATTTGTGTAGATGCAAGACTTATGAGTTGGAATAACATAATAGAACACTTATAAAATTGAATTAAGAACAATCAAATCTAACTTGAACGAGAATCACAAGATTAAAGATCAAATCAAAATACAAGTGTTTGTCAAAACTCTCCAATGTTATCTTACTATTTTTCCTCTCTAATTGTTGAGTTCTCTGTGCTAAGCGTAAAACGTAATGAAAAATAACCTAAAAACCTATTTATCATATTTAAAATATAAGTCCTAAACATAATAGGATAGCTGGGTTGGCACATCTCACGAACAGATTTACGGGCCATACTGCATTAAATGGTGCGTATTCGGGGTCTCATATAGTGTTTCTGGAAAATTGGACTTCAATTTTACGATACCCCTTTACGACTCGTCAAATGTTTAATGATCCATAGGGGGTTTCTTCTGATGAATCTTCAAAAGGTCCCCCATCTCTGATCCTCAGGGCACAAAACATGTTCTATGACATGTAAATCAATCCACAACCTATCTGCACATTCGTAGAATCAACTTTAGAAAATCAACCCCTCACTGGAATTGTCCACGAACCCACTTCACGCCCCGTAGAGCGAACTACGACCCATAAAGGGCCTGGTACTGCATCAAAATAAGCAACTTCTATACTTTGCTCCCAAAATCAAGGCCAACCTTGAAATCCTACAAATATAAGACAAAACACATAAAGCAAACTAACATCACATTGAGAACACACAAAATTTCAAGTTTTAAGCATCAAAAGTGTTGTATTTTTACAGCAGATCAACACTCTCAATTTAAAATTGTTGCTTGTTGTCAAGCGATAGACTCAATCTATATAAGTAATATAGTAAAATAAAGACCTCAACGCAATGGCTTACACCATATCATTCTTAAACTCAGATACCCACAACAACTTTTCAAAACAGAATCCGATAGCCATCTAGCAAACCAATACAGAATAGTGCATATGACAACACAACTATGACATGCGAGGTACTATCAACAATTCACAATTACCGAACAAGTCTAATGCTAACAATGCAATGCAAATGCGCTCATAGAAGGAAGTACGAGTCTCATATCTGAGACTCAATGATGTTTTCATGTATAACTTTGGGACTATATAAAACCACTCACTCTTACAACAAATATTCATGCATCATGCTTAATACCATTGGCTTACCCCTATAGTCATGACTAAAACCTTCAACTAGTTGTACTAAGATCACTTTAGGACTATCTAGGCTTGTAACATAGGCCCAGGGGCTTTGGTATGGTATTTTGGGAACATAGTAACTAAAGAACCTCCTTGACACTATGTTTTACTACACTTTTGCCCTACCAACTCTTTTATTTTTTATCTCATTCTCCCTTTATCCTATGTCAAGATTTTCTGGGTGCTTTCTTTTCATTTTTAAGCTTTTTTCCTTGATTTTGCACTTCATTTTTCTTTTTAACTCACAACTAAGGCCTCACTTATTTTTCTTGCACCCGGTATAGGATTTTTCTCCTTTTCTCTGTATAACTAACTTTTTGCTTATGTTTGTGTTTCATCCTTACATCATCCACCCTCAACTTAG
>JAABOM020095135.1:0-27712 GCA_011800125.2 Solanum clarkiae
AATGATCAACTTGCAGACATTCTCACCAAGGCTCTTAGAGGACCTCGAGTTAACTATATTTGTAACAAGCTTGGTGCACATGATATATACGCACCAGCTTGAGGGGGAGTGTTAGAATGTAGTTAGTTTTTAGTCCATTTATGTAGAAGGCCTTGGCCCATATGTAATACCATATGTAATATATATATATATCAATGTATTCTTTGTGTGACTAGATACACACAATTCATAAATTATGTTTCTACTTTCATTTAAGTAAAGTAAATAAAGTATTTCTGATGAATGGGTGCACCAAAAAGATGTTAAATCAGACTATATGATATTTAACAAAATCATAGACATTCGGAATAAAACTAGCAATTGTATAAATCAAAACTGACGTAAAGAAATTTTACAAGTGCAAAAATAATGTAGATACATTTGTAATAGAAGTGACAATTGTACAAATCAAAACTACAGTAAAAACTTATAACAACATCCTCAATAAAATACCACAAGTGGGGTATGGTAGGGTAAAGCATACACAAATCTTACCACTACCTTATGAAGATAGAGAGACTGTTTTCGAAGCACCCTCAGTTCAAGTGTATCATCCCTAAATGAAGAAGAAGAAACAATAGATATAAAATATCGGCTAGAACGAAAAGCAATGTCAATTCTACAAGAAAAATATTAAAAGCAGCAAATTAGTCGAAGAGCAATAGCAACACAACTGTAATGGCATGACTAATCCTATAACAATCCTTAACCGTCACAAGGCAAATAACAACCTACCCCTACTAAAGGTCTACCTTAATACGTGAACTTCACTCCTTTCTATCTAAGGTCATGTCCTCGGTGATATGAAGCTGTACCATATCCTGTCTAATCACCTTTCCCCAATACTTTTTCGGTCTACCCCTACCCTCCGCGGAGCCCTTAAATCCAACCTCTTGTACGTCCTAACTGGAGTGTCGGCACACCTCATTTGCACATGCCCAAACCATCTTAGTCTTGCACATGCCTAACGGCCGTCCGACCCCCCTTTGACCAATTTTCAACTCATCATGCCTATACTCACTAGTCCATGCAATTTCGCCCCACTTAATCATGCTTCACTTAGCACAATAAAACCAAGAGTATGATCAGATCAGGGTTCAAGTATTGGTAAGATTTCTTTTCCTTCTCTTGAGGATGCACATTCTTATGTTCAACTGGAAGAGAGCCGATGAGGGTTCATGTTTTATTTTGCACCAACTGAGAAGTCTGGGTTCATTCTCTGATGATCAACCAAAGACAGTCATTTCTTCTAATAAAGATCACTTGCATTGTGATTATTTTGTAAGATCAAAGCATCAAGAGACATGCTGGAAATTACATGGTAGACCAACTAGAGTTTGTGGTGGAAAGCGTGTAGGTCCATGACCATCTAGGATTAGGCTAATATTGCATGAAAAAGGTGGAGATGCAAAGATACTACTGTACTACTTCTGGAGAGACTTTGTCCCCAGATGAAGTTCAATATCTTCGTCATCTTCTGAACAAATTAGACTCTTCCATGGTTGCTAGTTCCAGTTATGTTCCTACAAGTATTGCTTTTAATGTTCATCTTAATTTTTGGATTATTGAGTTTGGTGCAAATAGAGACATGACAGGCTCGACTAAAGGTTTTCAAAACTACTCTACTAGTCGCGAAGGGGACTATGTCAAAATAGCCAATGTCTCCCGTCTCTGGGACAGGTTCAATATCATCCATTCTTCTGTATACCTGAGTTTCCTGTTTACCTGTTATCTGTTAGCTCCATTACCAGGGGGCTAACTGTATTTGTAAGGAATGCAGCTAGAAGTGCCAAGATCCCTTCTATTTACCATGCATTTACCAAATGCATATTGGAGGGATGACGTTTTAGCACTCTTAAAAACCCTTGATTTTCAGAGTCGCCGAGAAGCTTTATAGGGTAAGAATGAATATATTATTCCTGCAAAGGTAAATGAGTGTGTCTGCTTTGTTTACACTCGGCACTCGGGGAAACTTGATCCTAGAGCTCTTAAATGTGTCTTTATTGGGTACTTCAATACAGAAAGGGTACATATACTATAACCCTCCTTCCGGGAGATCTTTGGTCAGTATGGATGTTACCCTTTGAGAATCTGTGTCCTATTTCATTATTACACCGTCACCTCTTGAGGGGAAGAATTATAAGGAAGAAGAGATTGTTTGCCTAGTTCCATCTAGAAACAATTGAAAGTGAAAGTGTAGAAAGAATTTAAGGGGAGACTGTTGGGCGTTTGGATAGGCCTAATTTGATACCCTACTCAAGGTGAAATAGAGGAGAAGAAGCCATCATGCAATCTGCGAAAGTCCAACCTTCTTTTTCTGTTGACTGATCTACCCAACCTTCTTTTTCTGTTGAGTGATCTACATTTCCTGATAAGATTTCCCTGTTGCTCACATAAAAGTTGCCAGATCTTGCACCAACTTTATCCAACTCTTTTTTTTTTTTTTTGATGAAATAGGAAGGATATCGTTAAAAAAAAGCATCAAGAAGATGCAAGCACTACAAAGAGATTATCAGCTCCCAGATGCCAAAAAAAAAGGCCGTCACAACTATCAACATATATCTATGGAGCTGATAAATTTTAGGAAAGATTCAACAGTAATTATAGAGGAATGGTTGACCCAGCTAAAAAGACTAATCAAACATCTAGCTTAAGAGAGGAAATGGGAGTTGGGATGCCATCAAAACACCTTTTGTTCCTCTCTATCCATTAGCACCACAAAATAAAAGCAGGAATCAAAGACCAAATCTGTTGATGGACTTCCCAATTTTCCGGGAGCTTCAACACACAAAAGCCTCTCTCGAAGAGCTTGGCACGGTCAAGTTAGTCCAAAGAGAGACAAGAACACGTTCCAAAGGTTTGTGGCAACAGAGCAATGATAGATATATTCTGGGTTGTGCAGGCGCGTGTAACATCTGTTGGCTATATTGAACTTCTTCCTCATAAGATTATCCCAAGTTGAGCAAGAATCATTAAGTCTAACCAGCTGAAACAGATGACTTTGGGGGGCATCTTTGTTCGCCAGATGAGTTTCCAGGGCCGCAGATCAATAAGTGTTTTCCTTGATCTTAGATGCAAGTAACCTTCTTTGACTGAATAGGAACCATCCCTATTACTTTCCCTAGTGAGTTTATCCCTGCTTTGTCTATGGACTTAGCTGGTATTAATGGTGGCCATAAATTCTTCCAACTCCTAGTCATTTAAATTTCTCCTCAGAGTCACATTCCAAACATTATCTTCCCTACACTGAAAGATGGTTGAGTTTGGATTGGAGTCAATTTGAAATATTCATGGAAATACATTCAAAAGAGAAATGTTTCCCAGCCTAGTGTTTTGGAAAAATGGATGTGCTCTTCACTTCCCACCTTGAGAGTAGCATTGCTATAGAAGACCTCCCACGACTTCCTTATAATTTTCCAGACCCTTCTGTCATAAGGAATTGTGACTTCATTAGAGCACCAGTGGCAAGTTTTACCAAATTTTGCTTGGATAACCTCCTTACATAGACCAGTCGTCTCTTGATTATACCTCCAGTGCCACCCAGCATGCACTTATTATGTAATGCCAGGTCTTTAAATCCTAAGCCTCTGAACTACTTTGGCGTGGGGACTTTGGCCCATTTCACAAGGTAGTATTGGTGGTCCTTAATACTGCTTTCCCAAAAGCAGTCTCTCCTAATCTTGTTAACTTGTTTTTGCACCTTGCTGGCATAGGGAAGAGGGGCATAAAATAGGCCGGAATACTATCTTAGACTATTGATAAGTGTACCCCCTAGTGAGAAATATTATTGCTGCCAGGAAGCCAATCTTCTTTCACACTTCTCCATAAAATACACTCCAAGCCTCAACTGATTTGTAACTAGCACCCAGTGGTAAACCCAAATTGATTGTGGGAAAAGAGCCAATTGAGCAACACATGATGTCTGCCAAATTCTCAAAGTCAGGGACCTCATTAACTGGGTAGATAATACTTGTAGACATGTTAATGTGGAGTCAGCTTCACAGAGGATCAGTGGGTCACCAGCAAACAAGAGAGGTGATATAGAGACTGTTGGACTAGAACCATTGTCCACCATAAATCCTTTGTCAATGTAATTATTTGGCCTTTTCTAACATCTCACTTAACCCCTTCATAGCCAGAATAAGTAAGAAGGGTGATAGGGGATCACCTTGCCTAACACTTCTCATGGGAGAAAAAAAACCCACAGGACTTCTATTTACTAGCACATAATACTTTACTGTGGAGAAGCTGTATTTGATCCATCTAATCCACCTTTCTACAAACCCTATCTACCTTAGGATTGAGATAAGGAATGACCAGTTTAGCTTATCCAAAGCTTTCTCTATATCAAGCTTAAAAAGAAGACTGGAGGTACCACTTTTCTGCCTCCAGTCCAAAACTTCATTAGCAACCTTGAACAAAGGCATTCTGATAACTAGAATCTAGACCTCCAAGCACCTTCTTAAGCCTTTCGGCAAGCACTTCGCGAGGATCTGGTACCCACTACCAATAAGGCTAAATAGGCCTAAAGTCTTTAAGTTCTACTGCACCTTTCCTTTTAGGGACAAGTGCAATAAAAGAAGCATTGAAGGATTTCGCCATTTGACAATTACTGTTAAAGTGATTTGAGGGTACCCGAAATATCTAGCTTGATAGTACTCCAACACTTCTAGTAAAAAGCCATTGAAAAACCATTTGGCTTGGGATTTATCTGGAGCATAAGAATTGGTAGTATTCAAAACCTATTCTTCTTTGAAAGCTTATTCTAGACCATTCTTCTCATATGTGCTTAGGCCACCCAGACCTTCAAAAGAGTGTGTGGGCCTCCAGGGTTAATTTTTAGCATATAAATTTTGATAGAAATCAAAACTCACTTCTTTCACCTACTCTTTCCTTTCAATCAAGTTATCACCAATCTGTAACCTGTCAATGTGATTGTACCTCCTGTGAGAGTTGACTACCCTTTGGAAGTACGTTGTCTATCTCATTCCTTCAACCACAAAGATCTATTTTGGTCTCAGTGAAGTTTCCTCTGCTTTTACTAGGTTCTGAACCTATAGTCTGAATCATAGGATCTTGTTCCTTTCAATTTGAGACAATACCCTTCCCTCAGTTGCTTGTTCTACTATCAAAAGATCATTCATAGCTTTGTTAATTTTTGTACGAAGTTTTCCAAAGACCTTCCAAGCGAGATCTTTCTTCAAGAATTTTAGTTTCTGAAAGAGAATGAAATCTGGAGAGCCATTAATGATATATCTGGCAACCATTGACTGATCGTATTATAAAATCCATCCTGTTGTAACCACATGTGGGTCCGCCCTGACTATGCTACACCTGTTTGTCAAACATTTATGTGACTTACGGAATTAAATTGTTTTTTTCTCTATTATTGAATTCGAAGCAAGCATAACTTTGACATTAACTTTAACATTAAATGTAGGACCATATCTTGTCAAAGATACTAAATCACCTATCTGTTCAAACACTCTTCTCAGGAATTATTTGATTTGGCTATATCACGCTACATTGCAAAACCAGAAAAAAAGAAATTACTTCTCTGGTTACTGAAGTGGATGCCTGCTCAAGGTTATGCTGTTGATTCATCAACTAGAAATTTAATTCTGAAGAACTCTCGCTTGTTTGGCCATCAACTTATTGCTGAGTCATTGTCCAAGCACCTTTTGATGTCAAAAAATCACAAGGAAATTGCAGGATAATGGAAGCTAGATGGCTAAGTTGGACGTGAGTTTGCTGTATAGAGAAGTTTGATATGCTGCAGGTCTTAAGCTGATAATTATGTAGCTGAGGCAGCAATATTTGGGGAAGCAATTTTCACCACTCTCAGCTTAATGACAACTGTAACAATGCATGTAACAACTTGAATAAGTTTTCTGAGGATGTCATAAGTTTCGGATAAAGCATGCCAATAATCAGCAATTCCATTCATGTTAGGATAAATATTCAAATATCTCATCGTATTTAACTGAGCTATGACGTTCTCAGTGCCTTGTGTAGGGCCATTCTTGATTGTCACGGACAAGTTCCGAAATATCAGTTGCGTTAATGCATACCTCATACGTCTCTAAAGGCACAAACTTTTAGCCAAAGGTACTTCCTCACATTGTATTTGTTCGTAGATCTAAGTATCAATGTTAATCCTTTTTCAAAATAGTATAGCAGTTTTGCCTATGCATGTTACCATTCTGTCTTTTTTATTGCAAAGGCGTAATACATGACATACTTTTTAACTTGGTCTCATCTAGCATATCTAAAACTATAACCTTCAACTTTGGGTGTGCATAATTAAATTCTTGTATAAATTTGAATAAATAAAAGCATACATCATGTGAAATATACTCAATTGATTTTTATATGTTACATAGGGCATGTGTGTTTACCTATTCAATTTTATATAAATTTAAGTGTTTATTTGTGTAAATCCAAAATTGGAAGGACATAGATGCCAATTGAGACCAAATCAAAAATATACATTTATATATTATGCCTTCAGCAGATCATGTATTGGTTGTAGGAGATGCTTGCAAAATCCCTAACGCTCAGTTGCAAGCTCTTTCTTTTGTGGTACAGGTATCCCTGAACTCGATAAATAATGAAATCATTTCTTGGGCCCATGTCATGACCTAAGTTAGACCCTGCACATGATATGTCGATTAGAACTTCAAAGGACTCCAACGAAGCCTCTTAGAATTTATCGCATACATAAGGTAAGTAAAGACATCAGGAATGTGGAATTAAAAATAAGGGATCTAACAAATTCAAATAGGATAGCAATACTATGAAAGACAATATAGATTCCAAGTACAACATATGTTTGAATAGCCTCTAAACATAGATGAGTTATTAGGACAGACTCTAGTTTACTCGATAAACGAACATGAACTGAATTAAGGAAAGTAACAAGTCTAAAGATGAACACAAGCACATCCTCAGACCATAGGGACTTGCAAATCCTGATATTTGAAAGGATAGCAACTAGCCACGTGTAGGAGGAACGCCTTGCACTTACGTTATAAAACAATATGGCAAAAAATAGTATATAGTCAGTACATTTGAATGTATCTAGTATGTGAGAATGCAACATATTATAAGCCATGATATGTAATTGACCAAAATAAAGTGCATGATAAACTTTTAAAGTATGATTGAAACATGTGTCCATACAATGCATAGTAAGAATCATAATGTAAACCTTTAAAGAAGTGCAAGTCATAAGAATTTATTATTATATGTGGGATATCAAGTGTAACTGACCATAAAACCATGTTAGCTATAATATAGAATCCCAATGTTGCTCCTACACCAGAGAAAAGGAAGATTACTGTCAAGGTAGCTGCTACCTCATAAACAGGTCATAACATAGGCTATATGTGGATCTACTAGTAAGTCAATTAAGACAAAAATCCTACAGTGCCATGTAGTTATAGAACTAGAGATTGCTATTTAGAGACGCCTTAGGTCGAGTCTCCATGTCAAAATCTACTCAGTGCTAAGTCAAATTCCAGCAAAGCACTTATTATAAATTATAAACCTTAACACGTGGAAATGCATTAATTACTTATCAATTCGTTTCATGAATGCTTAGTCATAGAATAACTCATTTCATAATGATTCACATAGTGAGCATTGTCCTTTTATCATTATGAATTCATACTTTGGTGAGAAAACCTCACAATTATTCATAAATTTTTGGGGAGTATCATAAAAACTTAATTGCATGAGAACCTTAAGCATTCATGATCATAATTCATAGTGAAAGTTAAGGTAAGAGTATGAGTTCATAAGTAATTGACTCAAAATAATGTAATTTGGATAAAATCATGTATAATCATGAAAAATAATGTTAGTTGAAATCATAATTGAAAGAATCCATAATGAATTTCATGAACCCTAGATGCCATTTAGGAGAAATTGAATGAACAATCTTAAATTCATGTAATAGTTATCAATTCATGAATAATTGAATCAGTAATAATGGGTAGAAACATAATTCATGAAATCCCATGTTATCATCAAAATCCTGAACTTTTATATTGAAAATTCATTGAAAAAGATGAAAATTTTTGGGCTCCATGAATGAAAGGAATCAATGAATGAATACCCACATACCTTAGATAGACCCTACCCTTGAAACTTGAAAAAGAAATTTGAAATCCTTGGAACCCTAGCTTGATAAGGAAGATGACCTTGGGAGAGAAAAACCTTGAGAGAATCTTCTAATTTAAGTGGGAGTTAAGAGAATGAAAGATTTGGTTGATAGTAACCACTAAATCCCATTTAAAATAACTCAAAACAATGTAGTATATGACCACATCCAAATTACACCTCCCAATTAAGGTATAAGCGGTCGCTGTTCAAATGTAGAATGTAACGATGGTTAGGGTCAACTCCACGAGGAATATGGTCTAGACTTGGAGTAATTAAAGCATTTTGGATGAATTAATCAACTTACTTCTAGAAAAGGGGATTTTGATGTAAAAACAATAATTTAAACCTAAACTAAGATCAACAGTCAATTCACGTATTATTGATTCAGTGAGAGAAGTAACTAGGGTATTATATTCCCCATGAATTTCGAACGTAGTATAACTTAATAATTGTAACCTTTTCTAGCGTTTCGGATGCAGAACTGATAAGTTTTGTTCACCTAATTTCTTGGGTCAGCAACTAGACAAATTTTACCACACAACTTGGGCCATCTATGGGTGTCATATTACTTACCCTTACCTTGTCCCAATACAACCATCCCTTGGGTCGTTCAGGTTGATTAGTGTGCTCACGTTGAATTCTGTTATTTTATCCTGTTTCTCATTCATTTTCCCCTTGGGTCGACGAGTAAGAACAAGGCTAGTTCTAATGTTAGCCACCATTAAAAAATATTCAAAATGAAGGAATAAATAATACATGCATGCACACTTTCCAAGAATTACAAATTATTTGATTTTTACTTGTTAGTTCTTCATGGTTTCCACAACCCTAGTTGTCGATTTAGCTACTCATGTTCATTGTAGATGAAGAAATCATGATTGAATTTGCATAATTTAACATTTACCAATGAAGAATTTATGTTTAACAAGAAATTCAAAATCTTCACGTAGATCACAATAATGAAATCCAAAGATAAGCTTCCTGGGAGCTGTCGGACTAGGTAAAACTTGAATTAACCATGGTGCACTTGCGTAAAACTTCTTGTCGAGGGTCTGTACACCCCCGAAATTAGTCGGGGCTCTAAGAGACTCAAACATCCGGTGCAAATCAAAATTAAAAAAATCTCCGAGAACACGCTAAAATAAAGTGATAATATGAAGTCTGAAGTTTTATACGTCTAAAAATACTTAAAAACCTATTTATAATAAAAGAAATCTAAATCCTAAACTGACTAGGAAAACTGGAATCGGGGCCTTCCACGAGATGAGTTATGGGTTGTACATGTATTGACAGCTTATGGAATGGTTTCATAGTTTGCATCCTCAAAAATTGCCTTCATTGTACGAACTGCCTTACACGGTCCCTAGATTGACTTACAAATCGTAAATGCCTTCGTCCTGTTAACTTTCAACAACCATGTAAATTCTCTAGGCCTCAAGTCAAGAACTGACCTATGGGTCATAGAACAAGCCACAACCTGTCCTGTTAACTCATAATTTCAATTTCAGGAAAACAGGTCGTAACTGGTTCAGGACTACGAAACCCATCTATGACTTGTGGATCAAACCACAGACCATAGATGGTCTCATACATCATAAAAGAACTTCAAGTTGTGCAAATTGTCACTTAACTCATCGAATTCTGTGTTCCTGCAAAATCAACATAAAAACATATCAAATCTACTAACATCGCTTAGAGAATGTACAAAATTCTAAGTTTAAAGCATTAAAAGTGTCGTATTTTGGCAGCACATCAACACTCTCAACTTAAAATTGTTGCTTGTCTTCAAATGACGGACTTAGTCTAGCATAAGCAGTACAATCGACACATAGACCTCAATCTCATAACATACATTATGTCTCAGTCAATTACAGGTACCCATTCAAACTAGAAGTGCAGATGCAAGATAATTATCAAACAAACTCAAGCGGATCAACACATGACAGAGTAATTTTGACAGAAAAGACAATGTAAGTAAGCAATAATCACCGAGATGGTCTATAATTAACAATGTAATTCAAGTGCCCTCATATAAAGAAGTCCCGTTTCTCACTCAAACTGATGTATTTTGATTCAATGCTAGGAACAGACTAATACGCTCATACTCACAAATTGATATTCGAACACTGTGTACAATACCATAGGCTTGTCCCTATATTCATGACCATGATATTTGACTAGTTGAGCTAGGATCACTATAAGACGTTTTTAGCTTGTAATGTAGGCTTGGGGGACTTGGTAGGATACTTTTGGAACATAGTGACTAATTGCCCTCATTGACACTGTGTTGTTTTACACTATGCCTTACCAATACTGTCATTTCAACTCATTGTTCCCTCTTTCCTATTTCAAACACTTTCGGGTGCACTTATTCTATTTTCAGCTCATTACCTTTTATTTTTCTCAATTCCTTTTCTTTTCGGCTCACATTTTATGTAGTATTCTCACATCCGCTTCATATGTTTCCCTTTTTCGGTATATTACTATGCTTTTCTTTCCGTCTTGCTGTGATTTCTTTATAGCAACCACCCTCAACTTAGGCTTTTGGCCTGAGTTGAGATGCACAATATTCAAGGGGGGACCAATGCCAAATTCAAGATTTACACAGACAAAAAGGTTCAGTGACTTAGGTATTTACAAAGAAAAGGTACATGTACAGTTCAAATATTAGGATCAAGGGATATATGCTGCGCTGGTTATTTTATACTAAGTGAATTAATATGAACGACGGCCTGTGATCCTTTCCTAACCAATTAACCTACAGTCTCGGTCAGATTAAGGAAGTTTTGAATTGAAACACAACATATTACACAATAAAGAACACACACTTGAGGACTGAATACACTATCTATGTAGAATCTCAGATCATGCTTTTTATAACAATATAGCCTTATCTTATAAGAATAAACACTATCAACTACCGATCCACATGGTTGTTATCTACACTACCTTTTCAACACATCCTCAATTTCAAAAACGGGTGGGGGGGTGGGGTGTCATTCTTCAGTATAACCAAATAGATGCCATAGATATCAGTACAATGTGCTAGTAATACTACTTATACATCCTAAACATGCTAGTTCAATATATAGTAAGTGTCCTTAGGGAAAAAACACACGTTAAAAAAACTCCACGAAGTGTTGTCGCCCAAGCTACACCTCCTTTTTGAAGAATAAAATGGTCATTATCAAGATATATAACTAACCTAGATTAGGGTCGAACCCACAGGGAATATGGTAGACTTAGAGTAATTTCAAGCAATTCGAGTTGATTAACCTACTTATCTCCCTAGGGGGAGGGGGTTGTAAAACTATAGAAAGAAATCCCAAACTAAGACACGTATGTAAAACCAGTAAGAAGTGTAACTAGGGCATTGTGTTCCCCATGATTCCCTAACTCGATATTACCAGATAATCAAATTCTTTTCTAGTGTGTAACATGCTGAGGGATAAGTTAAAGATCCAGGTGAGAGGTAAATTTCAAACGTGATTTGATCCATCTTCACAGTGTGATATTGCTAATCCTTACCTATTATTCCAGTACAACCTCCCCTTGATCCAGTTTAGGTGATTAGACCTGAAACATCAATCGAATCCTGTTAATTAATCTCTTTTCCTATATATTACTACCTTGATCTACTCAGTAATACTAGACGAATTATAATGTTGACCACTATTAAAATGTAATCAAAGTGAAGAGAATTAATTAATATATATGCATGCACACTTTCCAAGAATTATAAAATTATCCAATTTTACCTTATTAGTTCTTTATGGTTCCCACAACCCTAGTTGTGGATTTAGCTACTCATATTCAATGTAGATGCAAGAATCATGATGTAGCATAACATAATTAAACATTTATATGAATGAAATTAAGAACAAGAAATCTAAACTCTTCATTGAAAATTACAAGTATGAAGTAAGATAACAAAATATTAATTCTCAAGTGTGTCACAATGTTTCTCACTGGTTTCTAACTGTTCCATACGAAAAATAACCTAAAAAACCAATTTTAAATATTTAAAATATAAAACCAAATCAAAATAAGAGAACTGGATCGGCAGGCACTACGGGCATCTTTAGAAGCCGTATAAAGTTCTACGGCCTATAATTGGGGCTTTGTGGATTTCATCTGCAAATCTGGGATTGACTTCTATGAGACCTATCTATGGATCATATAAAGACTTACGACCTGTGAAGGGTTTCATTTGATAGATTTTTAGCAACTTTCCACTTTTTGATCCTCAGGATATGACACCATATCTACGACTTGTAAAACGTTTTATGGCTTGCCTATATGTTCGTAGATTCAACTTCAGAAAACCTCCCTTCACTGGATTTTGCTACACAACCAACTCTATGGCCCGTGGAAACTTTCACGACCTGTAAAAAGTGTCATAGAACAACACTTCAATGTTTGCACACTTAGCCCAAAATCATGCCAACCCTGTAATCCTACAAAAAACTATAAAAACACATCAAATCTACTAACATCGCTTTGAGAATATACAAAATTTCAAGTTTTAAGCATCAAAAGTGTTGTATTTTGACAATATATTAACACCCTCAACTTAAAATTGTTGCTTGTCCTCAAGAGACGAACTCAATCAACATAAGCAGTACAGTAACACACTAACCTAATCTAATGGCACACATCATATCAAACTCAAGCACAGATACCCACACCACTCATAAATGCATATCTGATAGCTATCAAGCGAACCAATGCAGATCAATACATGTCACAGTGCAAATTAAGTAGAAATCACTGAGTTAGTCCAAAATCAATAGTGCAATGCAAGTGCCCTCATAGAAAGAAGTCCCATATCCCACTCGTGATGATGTTTTTAGATTTAGTGCTTGGGACTACACAAAATCACTCACTCTTGGTAAATATATTCAAATACCATGCTCAATACCAAATGCTTGTCCCCACACTCACAACTATGACCTTCGGCTATTTGGATTAGGATCCCTTAGGACTTTTTTGGCTTGTAATGTAGGCTTAGGGGGATTTGGTATGATGTGTTGGGAACATAGTGACTAAAGGCCCTTCTTCACACTGCATTATTCTACACTTTTGCTCGACTAGAACTTTTCAATTTTTCACTTCATTCTTCCCTTCTCCTATTTCAAGCTTTTTTGGGTGCCTTGTTCGCAATTTAAGCTTATTCCTTTTTTATTTTCACATCATTTTTCATTTTAGCTCATTGATTAGGCATGTACTCATTTTTCTTGCACCCAGAGCATATTTTTATCCCTTTTTCCATGTGTCACTAGCTTCCACCTCATTTTATGTGACTACCCTTACACTAGCCACCCTCAACTTAGGCTTTTGGCCTGAATCGAGGTGCACAAAATCCAACCTATGAACCAGGGCCACTTTTGGTAGCTATCCTCAACTTAAACTTTTTGCCTCAGTCAAGGTGCACAATATTCAAGGAAGGACCAGAGCCAATATCAGGATTTTACATTTAACAAGGCTAGGTCACTTAAGTTTTTACAAAGAAAAGGGTACATGGAAGGCTCAAACATTGGGATCAAGGGATACATTACACATTTGGTTGGTTATTTAGGCTAAGGGGACTAATATGAACAACAACTTAAGATCCTTTTCTAACCAACTAACCTATAGTCTAAGTCAGAGTAATAAGGAAAGTTCTGAATTGAATCACAACACGAGAATTTAGCAAAAAATGCTAACACACACATGGCACTAATTGCACTATTAACAAGAACTCTTAGATCATACTTTTCATCACAATTTAACCTCACTTATCAAAACAAGCACTGTCATAAAATCAAATGTGCATGGTTTCTATCTAGACTAACTAACAAAATTTTGGGTGGGTATCATTTTTCCACAAAAAAAAAAAAAACATATGCCATAGACATCAGTACTACATGCTACTAATACTACCTACATATCCTAAACATGCCGCCTCAACAGAAAGTAGATATCCTCAGGGAAAAACGATTAAAATTTAGGATAGTTATAGGCCAATGTTACTTAGACTTCACTGAGGCCTATAACTACCCACACCCCATCGGAAAAGCTTTGCAGTGTCCTCAATGTACAAAATAAAATAGTAAAGCACAAGGGTCATGAAGGAACATACCTGGGCAACTAAGCATCGGTCTCTAGCTGAGTCTGGCCACCCTCAACCTGCCTTTTGGCCTCCTCAGTAGTAGGAGCATGTTTGGAGTGTCCAATACCCCTCTTTCTCTCTGGCTCACAAGCTTGTGGAATCTCCTCATCCTTATCGAGTGTACTCTGGTGAGTTCATACTTCTGGTCCTTTTTCAACCCCGCCTCTAGTCTTACTATATCTGGATCATCGACGCGGGGCCTCTTCTCGAGGAAAGGGAGTGAAGTCTGCTATGCAGCAAATAGATCTACCACCACCTATGTGGGATCGACTAGTGGGAACACAATTTGTCCTGCTAGTGCTACTGTCATATCGGCTCAGAGCTGTTGGATCTCTACCTGAATGGCCATCATGTCTACAGGCCATGCTGAGCTGAGGCTCTGCTGTACTCGCCGCTCAACTGCATCAATACTGTTGTCCACGAGTGTAAGTCTCTCCTGAATAGCAGCCACCGCGAATGCCTGCATACGATCCTCAACCTCTGAAATGGCCTGGCGAACCCAGGGCTGAATCTACTATAATAACAGAGTCAGCTGTGACTCAGTGTGGGCCTGCCTTTGTGGCATGGCTTGAATAAAAGCGGCCGACACATAGATCATGCCAGCGGGTTTTTGTCAGTGTGGGCACGACCTCTGGGGAAATAGTACTAGTCCTGGGCCCCCTCTCTGCATCAGCCTCAGTTTTTGGGGGCCCTTCAACAATGGGAGCAACAACAGTGGTGAAACGACCCCAAAATGCGCCTGAAAATGTGCGTAGGAAATGCCCATAATCGTAATTTCCATATATCTCAAAATCCATGCGTGATATAAAAAAATCGACTTCATATTCTTGATTGGGGGAAATAGGTCTAACCTCGATTTTTAAGCAACCGCATCAAAATTTAAAAATCGCAAAATGCGATTTCCAGAGAGCAATCCGTGCCCCTGATGCATCCTGTGTATTTTTTGCACTATTTTTCTATCTCGATCCAAGACTTCTAGGTCTTGGTCCTAAGTAGTCCCATGCGTGAAAATACCTATACTTAGACATATTTCACCTTCATATCATTCAAGACATTTCCCAATACTCACTCAAACACACAGACAAATATTTCACTCCAAATTTTAAGTCCCAAAACTCATCCGGATCTTAAGGTTCTCATTCAAGCTTCAAGTCTCCATTTCCAATGTTCTTTAAGGATTCTTCAAAGTCAAGGTATGTGTGTTTCTTTCATGGGTTCCTTTCACCCATGATGCCCAAGCTTTCTTTTACCTAAAATTGCATAATTTAAAATTGATTTACTCATGGGTCTTACTTATTATGAATTTCACTGCACACTATGTTGGAGTTTCATGAAATTGTGATTGTTTTAACATGTTTTAAGCTATGAATCTAAGATCTATTATGAGATTTGATGAAGAGTTTTGATGTATATTGTTTGAGGGTGTTACCAAGTATCTATTGATAGTTTTACACTAAATTTTCTAGCATGATTCCACTCTTGACTTACATGGTTTTTACACTAGCACTACACACCCACCAAGTATTTGATAAAATGTTTGGTTATTGTATTTTGAGGAATTGAAGGTCCAATGCATGTCTTATGAGTTGGATGACTTTATGATGGTGAAAGGAAAGTATGTATATGATATTCTCCTATATAGTGTTGGAAAGTGACCGTGCCTTACTTAGGGGGTTAAGAGCTTAGGTAACCATATCGAGGGGTTTGTACCTTGATACTAATTTAGGGGTTGTGCCTTGATAACTGGGTTGAGGGGTTAGTACCTCAATCACCAGAGGTGGTAGGGTGCGACTATCCACCAACCAACCCAAAGGGTTTCGTACCTTGGTAACCGGGTTGCAGGGTTAGTTCCTCAATCATCAGGGATGGTAGGGTGCGATGATCCACCAACCAACCAAAGGGGTTTGTACCTTGGTAACCTACAAGTTCTATAATGATAGTCTCTTCTTACATATGTATTATATTCCAAGGAAGCATGTTTTACTTAAGCATTGATTATATATGCCATATTGCTATTATGCTACCTATTGCTTACTATTATGCATTTTGATTATGATGCCTATCTCTTGTTACATTGTATCCTACATACTTAGTACATTCAAACATAATAACGCATATTCTATGACCACATGATGTCACTATGTAGGAACCGGAGACCCACTTGATTATGTTCCTCCACGTGGCTAGTACGATCTCTCTCAAACTAGTTGGTGAGTTCTCCATTCCGAGGATAATGTTTATGTTCTTATGTTATATATTATAACTCTCTTTCTTTATTGTATATTTTGACTGTGAGGGTGAGCTCAGTTGCTTGTCTTTCCCCCCGCTAAGTTTTACCTGTTAGAGGTGTTGTTGGACATGTTATATATGATGCCATGAGCTTTGACACTCTCTTGAATCTTGATTTTTATGATATGAAAGTTTTCCCTTAGCCCCGTTTATCCTTATTTACATACTCTTATTATTTATTGCTTTCGCAACCAAGGATGTGTAATGATATGTTAAGAGGCTTACTTGGGGTCCCTTCGAGTTCCCCATGTGCCGTGTCACGTCTAGGCCCTAGGCTTGGGTCGTAACAAGTGGTGATAAATGGAGGCTTAGGCGGTGGCACAATAATAAACATCTTTAGCATCTGAGCCTGAGGGTGTGGTGCTCGCTAAAGGGCCATCGAATTATCATCAGTCTTTATCAGGATGACATCAAGTGTCCATTGAACCTGGATCAATGAGTCCAAGTGGTGTAGTATCTCCACCCCGACTCTATATAGAGTCTATAAATCAGGCATGGGAAGGGGATGGAGGTAGACCTCTTTAGGCCCGCCTCATGTATTTGCTCCGCAATCTGGTAGGCCTAATCGATCTCATAGCTAGCCAAGATGCTGCAAACCATTACTGCACTATCTGGCATCAATATAATATCTACAAGTGTGGGCGAGATTTGTCATCTCACCATAACCTACAAAAAGTTTTTGATGAAGCTTAGTGAGGCCTTCACTATGGGCTCTGCTGACGTAGAAATCCAATTAGGGTCTGAGCCCTACTCTGCTATGTGGTTAGGAACGCACCTCTTCAAAGAGGCCCTGTGGGCCTGTCTCTTATAAGGGCCTTATCCCGAATCAGCCCAATCTTTTGTCTAACTTTATTGTCGGCCTGAGACTGGAACTCTAACCCAAATAACATCCGATGGATAGTTGTTTCTGATATATCCACTTGTTGACCCCTCACCCTCGTATGTATCGGTCGGGGCTGAGTGAGGAGTTTCTTCCCCTTGGGCATAGAGCTGACAATGGTGGTGGTGTATGATGCAAATAGCTGCCGAACCACGGCCAGGGAGTACTTCCCCAATGGTCTTGCATCTACTGGAGTCTATATCTAGTGATGGTGTCCTAGAGGCCATAAACATTGTCTAACCCTGACATGATGATGCGAGGCTCATCAAAAATAGAATGAGCAAGTCGGCTATGCTTGTTCTTCTGTATGCCCTCCTGGTAGATGGCCTGCATGCCCTCAATGCATCACTGGCTAGATAGTGCATCCGGAGGTGAGGGTTATGCCTGAGGGGCTGCTGAAGACTCTGACTCTGACTTGTCGCCAGATCCTGACTCGGACTCTCTTCGGAGGGAGTCATCTATATAGAGTTGCTATCCTTGTCACCTCCCTCTTCAGACTGGGGAAAACAGACAGCAATAGCCTGAGTCTGAGGCTGCACGACCTATCTAGTGGCTGCTCATGTATGTAGTCACTCAACATCTGGGTCAGGCTGAATACTGAGCTTCTCTAATGATCCACTGGCCTCGGAGGAGCCCCCGTATCTCATCCTTCCTTGATTTTGGGAGCAAACACGATTAGCCCCAAGAGTAAAGAAATGAAAAACAAGAGCACATCTGAATTGAGTACAAATGGGTCTACGAAGGCTCTTTTATGGGCCGTAGTGAAAACTATGAGCCACAAAATTCCCTCGTAGAAGATGGAGTGTATTAAATTTAGCTACTGGAATTGCATCTACGAGACAAGGTATGACTTGTAGAATATTCTACAAGTTGTAGAGTAAGTCATAGAATTGATTCTAGTTTTGATTTTCTATAGGTAGGGCCCTACGAGACCTTTATATGAGTCGTAGATTAAACTATGACCCATAAAAGGTATCACCTGATAGGATCCCAGAAACTACAAGTTTCTGGAATTATATGAGGGGCAACTATGGCTCATGGAATGTTCCACGGGCCATAGAAGACCCTCGTAATGTGACAGATCCAAAAACTTGGGTTTCAAATTCTATTAAATGGGTTCCCGAAACATATTTTTATGTTTTAAATCAGCACAGGAGCAAGATATTATGCACCCCCCACAAGATTTCAACAAAATCCCAATACCCAACATGTAATGATCACACATGACCCCAATTGATTTTCATTATCCATGCTTATTTGGCAAACCGACATTTGAATGTTTAGACATGAAGGCTCACACATCTAATCACATGTCATTTTTCAAGACATGTATTCTATTCAATTGAAACGACACGTGACAACACAGTTTTCACATAATAACATTCAACACAATGGCCACATGCACTTGGGCTTCTGTTGCTAACATAAAAATATCTCTTTCTAGATCTTCGAATACAACCCATAAGGTGTTGCAAGTTTTTGGCATTTAACTATAATGCCCTTAGTAATAAATAATGTATTTACTTTCAAAAATGTATTACCTTGAGATAAAACTAAACCCTACTTCACAACTCTTTTACTTGAATTTGTGTTGTTAGAGAAATTGATTTTCTGGAATCGTCGAAAGGAATGAGGGAGGAGTTTGTCTTAGGAAAATTTATTTACTTTTATGCAATTATATATGTTAAACATGCCTTAATAATAATTATTAATGTGTGAGGAAGCAAATAAGGAATGAAAACAGGAAATTTGTACAGCCACCTTATTGGACAATATTTTTTACTTGCTTTTAACATAAAATATATTTTCCCCAAGGTAAGCTGGTTTCAAGACCTTCTAACACCTTATAAACTCCCTTAAAGCTGTATATTTGAAAAAATTCATGAAAATAATTAGTTCCTTTGAGGAAAAATCAAGAAACTCCTACCGTTTGATAAGTAGCAAAATTATGTCTTGAAATTATGCATGCAATGTTTAGTAATTGTGTAATATCTCATGATACATAGCTACATTTGTAATGTATAAATATGTTTTGGAAAGCTAATTCATATAGCTAAAACTTTTATGTTTATGTTAACTTCCTAATTTTCTTGTATGGTATTAAAAAGGGGACGAAACACTGTGAAAGTTCTGGCTAGTTTTCTGTCTGAGAAGCCTTCTATGTACTGCTGTTAGTATTTTAATCATATCTTGATGTGTCAGTTGTATTTTGTGATGATTCTTAGTTATTTGAAATCCCAAGACATATAGCTACAACTCTTATACCTATGTTGGAACCTAATTTGGTAGTTATGGATTCACAACAGTGGACGCAATTTAGGACAAGTTCTGTCTATATTTTTGACACAGGAATCTCGAGGGGTGTGCTGTTAGTGTTTTGATTTTAAATCCTTGTAAAAGGGTATTTTGAAGTGATTCTTGATTTTTGCAACCTATATTCATATACCTACATTTTTCATGTAGACTAAAAATCCTAGTTTTTCCATTTACCAATTCAAAACCTAGTTGCGATGCAAGGCAATCAAGTTGCCCAGATGGGCGTGATTTGCACAAATGAGACTTACTTTTGGTATCTATCTTGTTAGTTTTTACTTGTTGAAAGTGCTAAATATTAAATGCTCATTTAAATGAGTATCAAGGTGCAAATACTCTTGTACAATCTTAAGGAAATTGATAGAAGAAACTGATGCCGTATTGATCCACGACTTGAACTCGGTAGGGTCAGTTGCGTGCTAAAAGATTCAGGTTCGTGTAAAATCTTATTCTTATGATCTTGTTACCTATTGGAATAGCCGAATGCTATCTTCCTATCTTAGCTATGTTCTTATTATTTTATCTTATTATGTTGGTATCTTTTGAGACTTGCTAGACACTTGCTTAATTCGTCCATATGTATGGATTGCCCGATCACTTAACATTCTTGTGGACTTTGTCCTTCTTGTGCTGGTGAATTTGTCATCATTGGCATGCCTCTTGTTTGGACCAATTTCCATCTTGACTGTGGATTTTTTGTTCGTCCTAAGTATGGAAGCAATCTATTGTATGCACTAACTAGAAAGCCACTTTTAATATGTTTCTTGGTTCACTTGATAGTTGGGTTTTCACCCTTCTTGATACAAGGCTTTGGTCCTTCTTGATACTTGATTATGTTTCGTGTGACATCATGATATACTTGTTGGGGGAAACTTGTCATTTGAATGTCTTATAAAAATTATTCTAGGAAATCTTGATAGTTAGATCTATAAATATCCTACTTGATACTATTGATATATTTGTTCAATTGGTATTTATTGTATATTGATATATTTGTTCAATTGGCCTATTTAATGTATTCCAATTGTGTTGCCCTTTGACTTAAGAAAGGTAAAGTGAGGAGTCTAAAGGTTTCAACTTTTTTCTTTTACACTACTAAGCTTCATGCTTAGCAATAGTTTTTTCTATCATAGGAAATACCTGAGAAGATGCATGAGGATGGCTATTGAAGATAAATTTTGGGAGCTATGTAGAAGATCACATTTGCATCTAGACGTATGCATTATAGTAGTTTGGTACATGTACATGATTCTCCTGTTGCATATGTATGTGTAAATTTGAAAGGCTAGTGTAAATTTTGAAACCATGGTTTGTAACTTGAAATTTTGGCTTATTTAGTTAAATTGGAGTCGCCGAGCTTATTTTTATATTAAATTACAAGTTATTTTAAGGTGATTATATGAAACGAAACCTAGTAAGTTTTATGTCTTTGTATTTTAACATTGGTAAATAATTTTCAATATGTTACTACAATAGTATGGACAATATATAAAAATCTTGCAAGCTATTGGTTTAATTATTTTGGAAGTTGTTCACACTATAAACTAGAACACGAAGTCAACTGAACCACCTCTAAGTCAAAAATCTCGTACCTATAACTATTTTGGATTCATTATTAAATTATATTTAATATGCTGCGTATTAAACTCTTAATATTTTAGCAAGTATTATGTAATCCCAGATTATACAGAAGTTGTATCCTGCCACGAGGGTTGCCACAAGTGTTGGTATCAAAGCCTAGGCTTGTGATTCTAGGACTTTTGATGTGAATTACTTGTATACTTGTCTATTTTGTAAAACATCCAAGCTATGTTATTTGTTTATTACATGATTAATACTATTTTAGTGCTTGTAGAGTGCATATGCATTATGTACATGTCCCCAATGCAATGTGATCTTCCCTTTTGAAAGAATTAAATTATGACCTATTCCTCTAATAGACCTATGGAGGCAACACGGGAAGGATTAGATAACTCTTATTTCCAACCTCATGCACTAGAAGGGGTTGGCGAACATCTCTCAGATCTGTACGTCCCTCACACTAATGGGTCTGAAATAGGAAACCAACTAGGTGTAAGACCTATCCCACATCCTCATATAAGCTATAATACTCAGGTTATGAATCCTACTTTCGTAGATGGCTGAATTCTTCCACCACATAGCTAAAGCGATGCATGATCCTAATGGGATAAACTTAAAGAAAATGAGGAAAATGGGTGGATATAATTTAAACGTAATGTTGATCCCAATAATGCTGAACAATGGCTGGAATGCATGGAGATGGTATTTGAGCAATTGGAGTGTTCAGATGTTGCAAAATTTAAGTATGCCATCTCACTATTACAAAAGGGTGCTTATGATTGGTGGGTAAGTGTTCCAAATGAAAAAGTAAAACCTCCGATTTTTACATGGAATGATTTTATTAAGGAGTTTCATAGGAAATATGTTCCACCTGCCTACTGTGATTCTGAGGTAGCAAGGCATGTTTATTACTGAATATCAACAAAAGTTCCTAAGGCTTTCTCGTTATGCTGGAGATATTATTAAAGAGAAGAAAGATAAATGCAAGAGATTTGAAGATGGTCTAAATGATTCCATCAGGAAGAATGTGGCAATCTTACAACATGAAAACTTCTGTAAATTGGTTTCCGCTGCTCTTACCTGGGAAAGACTTGATAAAGAAGAAGCTCGTAGACATGAAAATAAACTCCGAAAACCTAGATCAGATTACGGAGGTCCATATAAAAGGGGAAGGTTTGATGATTCTAAAGCTAGTGGTATTAACAAGTCATCTCAACCAAAGTAAAGCAAATTAGATTTTTTACAGGTAGCACCCCAAATAATAGCCAAGGAAGGACTTGTGTTCCTATGAGTGAACAATGTGGGATTATGGTGTTTGTAAGAGAGCTTCTAGTGCGTGTTTCATCTGCGATAGCTTTGATCATAAAGTGAAGGACTATCCTAAATAGGTTCCTTCCTTGCACACTGAAAGCGGTTCAGAAGCCTTCTACTACTCCCCCTCAAACCAATAGGGATGAAAGACCAAAAAACATCCAAACGACAGGATCAAGTGGAGCAAATCAACCTAGTGGGGCAAGAGCTATTGCAAGAGCTTATTCTATGAAACAGAGGGATGATCAAGATGGCCAAGACATGGTTGTTGGTACATTTTTATTTATTTGGCTTATATGTGCTTACGTTGTTTGATCCTGGTTCTACATAATCTTATATTTGTTCATCACTCGTTCTTCCTGAAAATGTAAAATCTGCGAGGCTTGACTATAATGTGCTAGTCCAAAGTCCCTTGGGCTATTGAGTTGTTTGAAATCGAATTTACCGAGCTTGTCCCTTCATGATCAAAAACCTAGTCTTTGCGGTTGATTTGATTGAAATGCTCTTCCAATGTTTTGATGTGATTATTGGGATTGATTGGCTTTATAAATATCATGCAATAATGGATTGTAGATCAAAATATGTGACTTTTAAGGACCCTGCATTTTCTCATATCATTATACAAGGTGAAAGATCATTGACGTCTAGTATTATTTTTATAGCCTTGGCAAGAAAGATGATTTGGCAAGGTTGTGGTGCATATCTTGCTCACATTATTGATATCACACTTGGAGAGCCCTAGTCTTAAAGACATACCTATTGTATACGATTTTCCAGAAGTCTTCCTAGAAAATTTTCTTGGATTACCCCTGGAAAGAGAAGTTGAATTTCCAATGGAGCTTATTTCTGGATCTACTCCTATTTCTATTACTCCTTATAGGATGGCTCCAGCAGTACTAAAAGAGTTAGAAAATCAATTGCAAGAACTTATGGAGCTCTTAGATTGTGTAATGACCACAGACAATTCAATAAAATAACAGTCAAGAATAGATATCCACTGGAAAGGATTAATAATTTATTTGATCAGTTGAGGAGAACTGATTTATTCTCAAAGATATTTGAGGTCTGGGTATCATCAACTATGTGTTGGAGAGAAAGATATTTCTAAAACTGCTTTTAGAACTTAGTATATTCATTATGAATTTTTGGTAATGCCATTCGGGTTGACTAATGCTCCCGCGATATTCATAAATCTAATGAATCAAATATTCAAGCCATATCTAGATCAATTTGTGTTAGTTTTGTAGATGATATGTTAGTGTATTCCAAGGATAGTGAATATCATGATAAGCATCTCTGAATCATTTTGCAAATTTTAAAAGAGAAAGAACTTTATGCAAAACTTTCCAAGTGTGAATTTTGCCTAAATGAAGTGATCTTTTTGGGGCATGTCGTGTCAGCCAAAGGTGTAAAAGTGGATCCTAGTAAAATCCATGCAATTGCTGAATGGAGATCTCCCAAAAGTCCAATTGAAGTAAGAAGCTTTCTAAGCTTGGCAGGCTCCATTATAACCTCCCCTTTAACTGAACTCTTGAAGAACGAGGAAACATTTATTTGGAATGACAAATGCTAAGAGAGCTTTGAAACTCTTAAATCCTTGTTGATGCAAGCTCCTGTACTTACTCTACCAATCAAAGGGAAGGAGTATGTGATATATAGTGATGCATTTCATAGTGGTCTAGGGTGTGTTCTGATGCATGAAGGGAAAGTTATTTCTTGTTCCTCTCGAATATTAAAACCACATGAATTAAATAATCCTACTCATGATCTGGAACTTGTTGCTATAGTATTCACCTTAAAGATATGGAGATATTATCTGTATGAAAAAAATATTACATATTCACTAATCACATAAGCTTAAAATACTTGGGTACATAGAAGGAGTTGAACCTAAGGCAATGTAGATGGTTTGAGCTCATTAAGGATTATGATTTCATGATCGATTTTAATCCTTGAGTTAGGAGCCATGAATGTTCGTATTGCTTGAGCAGGTTAGAGAAGCACAAAAGTTAGATGAGAAACTCATGAAGATGACCAAAAACATTTAATATGGAGAAAAACATGATTTTTTCATTAGCAGAGGATGGTGTCATATCTTATCAAAATAGGTTATGTGTCCTTAATGATGAAAGATTAAAAAGAGAAATCTTAAGTTAAGCACACACTTCATCA
Source organism: Solanum clarkiae (assembly GCA_011800125.2). Taxonomy (NCBI): domain Eukaryota; kingdom Viridiplantae; phylum Streptophyta; class Magnoliopsida; order Solanales; family Solanaceae; genus Solanum; species Solanum clarkiae. Next base: position 24,903 of record JAABOM020095135.1, read on the forward strand.
TATTCCATACACCTTGGAGGTATGAAAATATACCGAACCCTTAAAGAACACTATTGGTGGAATGGTACGAAGAAAGACATTGCAGAGTACATTTCAAAGTGTTTGGTTTGTCAACAAGTAAAAGTAGAATATCAAGATCTAATTAGGCTACTCCAACCCTTGTCGATGCTAGAATGGAAATAGAAGAGAATAACAAAGGACTTTCTTTTGGGACTTTCTCACATTCAGAAGAAATAGGTTGCAATATGGGTCATTGTGGATAGATTAATGAAGATTGCTCATTTCTAAGGAATCAGGATGGATTATTCACTTGAGGGGTTAGCAGAACTATACATTAATGAGATTGTAAGGCTGCACAGAATTCCTATCTCTATTTTCACTGACAAAGATCCAAGGTTTACATCTAGATTCTGGTCTAGCTTGCACGAGGCCTTGGGTACCAAGTTAACTTTTAGCACCTTATTTCATCCTCAGACAGACGGTTAGTCAGCAGGAGTGATACAAATTTTGGAGAATATGCTTCGAGCATACATCATGGAGTTTGAGGGTAGTTGGGACTAACATTCGATTTGAGTAGAATTTGCTTACAGTAATAACTACCAATCGAGTATTAGAATGCCTCCTTATGAAGCATTATATGGAAGAAAATGTCAAACTCCTCTTTGTTGGAGCGAAGTTGGTGAAAGAAAACTTACTGGTCCTAAAATTGTGCAGCAAACAGAAGATAAGGTAAAGGTGATCAAGGATCGTCTGAAGATTGCTTTAGATGGGAAAAAAATCATATCCAATATTAAAATGGGTGATATCGAGTATCAAGTTGGTGATAAGGTATTCTTAAAGGTATCTCCATGAAAGAAGATTATGAGATTTGGCCAAAAGGAAAAACTTATTCCCTAATTTATCAGACCCTATGAGGTACTTGAAAGAGTGGGATCCGTTGCATATAAATTAGCATGACCACCTAAGTTGGACAAGATCCACAATATCTTCCATGTGTCAATGCTCAGAAGATATCGTTCTGAATCCTCTCAAATCCTACTAGTTGAACCTATTAAGGTTAATCAAGAGTTGATGTATCATGAGGAACCAGTCCATATTCAAGCTTGGGAAATAAAGGAACTTAGAAACAAGAAAATTCCCTTTGTAAAGGTACTTTGGAGGAACCATTCTAGAGAAGAAGCCACCTGGGAGAGAGAAGAAGCTATGAGGACTCAATATCCATACTTATTCCAAGACTAACGTAAGGTAAATTTTGAGGTGAAATTTCTTAAGAGGGAGAGCGTTGCAACACACTTAGTAATAAATAATGTATTTACTTTCAAAAAGGTATTCGCTTGAGATAAAACCAACCCCTACTTCACAACTCTTTGACTTGAATTTGTGTCGTTAGAGAAATTGATTTTCTTGAATTGTCGAAAGGAATGAGAGAGGGGTTTGTATTATTGCAATTTATTTACTTTTATGCAATTATGTATATTAAATAAGCCTTCATAATGATTATTAATATGTGAGGAAGCAAATAAGGAATGAAAAATGGAAATTTGGGCATCCACCTTATTAGGCAGTTTTTTTTTACTTGCTTTCAACATAAAATATATTTTCCCAAGGTAAGTCAGTTTAAAGACCTTATAACACCTTATAAACTCTCTTATAGCTGTATATTTGACAAAGTTCATGAAAATAATCAGTTCCTTTGAGCAAAAATTAAGAAAACCCTACCCTTTAGTAAGTAGCTAAATTCTGTCTTAACATTGTGCAATGTTTAGTAATTGTGGAATATCTCATGGTATATAGCTGCATTCGTAGTGTGTAAATATGTTTTGGAAATATAATTCACATAGATAAAACTTGTATGTTTATGTTGAATTCCTAATTTGCTTGTATGGAATTAAAAAAGGGGATGAAACACAGTGAAAGTTCTGGCTAGTTTTCTATCTGAGAAGCCATCTATGTACTATTGTTAGTATTTTAATTATATCTTGATGTGCGAGTGGTATTTTGTGATAATTATTAGTTTTTTGCAACTTCAAGACATGTATCTACAACTCTTATGTTTGTGTTGGAACCTAATTTGGTAATTATGGATTCAAAATAGTGGACGCAATTTAGGACAAGTTCTGTCCAGATCTATGACATAGGAATCTCGGGGGGTTGTGCTGTTAGTGTTTTGATTATAAATTCTTGTAAAAAGGGTATTTTGAAGTGATTCTTGATTGTTTTCTACCTACATTCATATACCCACAGTTTTTATATAGACTGAAAAGTCTAGTATTTTCATTTACCAATTTAAAACCTAGTTGCGATGCACGATAGTCAAGCTACCCAGAAGGATGTGATTTACGCAAATGGGGCTCACTTTTGATATATATCTTGTTATTTGCCTATTGAAAGTGCTAAATAATAAATGCACATTTAAATGAGTATTAAGGTGCTCATACTCTTGTACAATCTTAAGGAAATTGATAGAAGACACGGATGCCGCATTGATCCATGACTTGAACTCAGTAAGGTCAGTTGCGTCCTAAAAGGTTTAGGTTCGTGTAAAAACTTTTTCTTGTGATCTTGTTACCTGCTGGTACATGTTGATGTTATCTTCCTGTCTCAATTATGTTCTTATTATTTTATTATCATGCCCCAAAGTCCCGTAGGGCGGACCGGCACCCGTTGCCGATAAGGCCCGGGAGAACTAACCTGTAACTATGCGTTTACTGTACGTTTCTACCTTTAGAATTTCTTAAAGTAGATAAACAATGATAATAAGCCAAAGGAAATGCATATGACTAGGCCGTTGGGGCCACGGTGTCTAAAGT
>JAABOM020095146.1:0-27711 GCA_011800125.2 Solanum clarkiae
ATATATATATAAATATATATATATATATATATATATATATATATATATCATAATGCATGCCATAGAGATAATGCCTCCAAATTTTGAGTGCAAACACTACCACCACAAACTTTAAGTCGTTAGTAGGGTAGTTACACTCGTAGGCCCACAGGTGATGAGACCCATAAGCATTAACTCGACCTTGTTGCATCAATACACAACCCAGCCCGACATAAAAGGAGTCATAATATACTATGAAGCTCTTTCTCTCAATAGGGAGGGTCAGAAAAAGAGTGGTAGTCAACAACTCCTTCAGCCTCAGGAAATTACTTCACACTCATCACACACACAAATGGCACACCTTGGCGTGTCAATCGAGTCAATGGAGCGGCAATGGTGGAGAAGCCCTCAATCAACTTCCTATTATACCCTACTAATCTAATAAAACTCTAAACCTCTATCACTGTAGTAGGCCTAGGCCAGCCACAGATAGTCTCGACCTTAGTTGGATCCATGCTAATGCCCTCACTAAACACCATGTGACCCAAGAAAGTCATAGAAAAAATCTAGAACTCACACTTAGGAACTCATAATTCCCATAACGAGTTTGAAAGGCAGTCTTCTGAACATCATCTTCTCAGATCCTCAACTGATGATATCCTAGTCTAAAATCAACCTTAGAAAAAACTGAGGCCCCCTACAACTGATCAAACAAGTAATAAATATATGGCAGAGGATAATGGTTATTCATCATCACCTCATTCATCTATCGATAATCAATACATATCCGGAGAGTTTCGTCCTTCTTTGTCAAAAACAAGATAGGAGCTCCCCAAGGAGAAACACTTGATTGGATGAACCCTGCAGTTGAGAACTGAGCTCCTTAAGCTCTGCATATGCCATCTGGTACGAAGGAATAGATATGGGTTTAGTGCCTGGCTTGACCTCTATAGCAAAATCAATCTCCTGCACAGGCGGCAACCTTGGAAAATCTACCACAAACACAACAGAAAAATCACATACAACTGGTACGAACTCCATAAAAGAAGTCTCAACTATCAAATCATGCACATGGGCTAAATAAGCTGAACACCCTGCCGAATTTAATCTCTGGGCCTGAACATATGATATAATGCGTATCAGAACCCAACTCATGGACCCCTACCAAACCACGGGAGACATCCCCAGTATCGCCAAGGTAACAGTCTTGGTATAACAATCCAATATAGTACAGTGTAGGCCAACCAATCCATACCCAAAATAAGGTCAAAGTCCAACATATCAAGCAGTATCAAGTCAATCCAAGTATTAAAACTCTCAAGATAATCAGTTGCAGACTAGATCTACCACCAGAGAATCCCCCACAGTGGTCGATATCCAAATCAAAAAAGAAAGTCGCTCGAGAGTCACATCTAGGTGAGCAACATAATACACATAAACATAAGAAAATATGGAACCTAGGTCAAATAAGGTTTTAGCCAGTTGTTGGCATACAGTAATCATACCTGTGATGGTTTCATCAGAAGCCTCGGGCTTGGCCTGTGCTTGTGCAACATAAAAGTGGCCCTAACGACCTCCCCCTGAACATCACCACTGCCCCTAGCGGACTCTCTGGTACTATGATGATAACCTTGCTAATCCTAGCATTGATCATCTCAATGAGCATGGTCTTGTCCTCTTCCCCTGCCACCTGGTGTAGGAGCTGACTTAGCAGGCTGTGAGGCAGTAAATGCTGCCCTCTACTCTGGACAATCTGTAAGCCAATGATCTGGTGCCCTACACCCAAAACAAACTAATATAGCCCTGTCTCTATGGTCATGGCCATACCGACTCAATCCAGTTGTCCTGGAAACCTGACTACCTACTAATGATGTCCAAACCGGCCTTAAAGAAGCTGAGTCATGCTCTCTTTGTGTCATGCCCAAAGTCCCATTAAGGCGGAATGGCACTCGTTTCCAATAAGGCCAGGGAGAACCAACCTGTATCTATGCTCTTTCTAGACATAATATAAGGGATTTCTACGTTCAGCATGCCTTTAAGAAAGTAAACAGTAATAACAAGCCAAAAGGAAATGCGTATGGCTAGGCCGTTGGGGCCACAGTGTCTAAAGTACGAGATATGACCACACTTTAATTTACATAATCTACAAAGCCTCTAGATAAGGAAAAGTATCTAATAAGGGTCGGGACAAGCCTCACCTCGACTAACTATACAATACAAAAATATAAGTTCTAGACACGCAAAGCTCCGAAGCAACCTGGAGCTTGGTAACAGCAGCTGGAAATCCTGTACTCCTACTAGGGAGATCTATTAGCACCTGTACCTACAACATGAAATACAGGTCCCCCATGGTCAGTAAATACTGTATATTAAGTAACAACTCAAATGAAACTATGCACTAGTGTAGGATAAGAGACCACCCTTTAGTTATACTGTGGGATCATGTACTTTATGTTCTTTTTATTACTTTACCTTTACTATATAATCTGTGCATAGCATGTAATACAAATGACCAGCTGATCAATGGTAAATCTATATCAAGATCGACCCTGGCTAGGCTTTTCCTTTAAACCCTTGGGCTACCCCCGTGATAGTATCAACTCTGTCTAGGTGATTCTTCCACCCCTCGGGTTACCACCCATCAATAAGCAATATACTTTACCTTTCAATTACTTTTGAGATTATTCTTTTGGTGGTCACAATATTGGAGTTGTAGGGCTGTATATGTAGCATATGACATGTAGATAATCATACAAGACAATATGACAATGAAAAGAGTACGTTACACAAATAATGAAATGTGTATGAGATGAAACAACTCGTGAACTTTATTTAGCAATAAGAACTCATGTAATTTGGTATCCACGTATGTATGCAGATTTGAAGGAGACTATATATGGGAGCATATGAACATGTGAAAGAGTGGAGACATGGTTGGTAGTTGTGTCAGAGTTAGTAAGTACCTTTGTGTGCCAAGGAAGAATCTAGATTTCATGCCAAGTAATACGAATTCGAGTAGCCTTACATACCTCGCTGTACGACCTCGCTATTACCTCAAGATAACCTTCCTTTCATCCAAATATTTATCTATAACATAGTAGGTGATAAAGCTAGCATTAACAGCCCATAGATGCATCTTGGCAGCCCAATCTCATAAAAATCAACATACGGGCAACAAGCAGATAATTATAAACCCGAGCGAATTCTTTCAACCTTTCTGCCCCTACTCGTATTTTCTAATACACATTCTCATATACATATCATGTGTAGCCTATTTTAGTGCCATAAAATCTTACAGTATCCCACAAATCACAACACATAACAATTTTATGCAACGTACAAATAGGCGGCATAATGTTACATCCCTTCACTACATTTCAACGTCGACAGTTTCAAACCTGGTCCAACTTTAACCAAACAGTCCCCACCATGTATACGTATAAAACCAGACCTATAATTGTTTAAAAACCGTTATCAAAATAGGTAGAGGACGTGAGACTATAGCCCTCAATCAATCATCCCATAAGTTCCTATTACGAGTGCAATTACGATATCACACAAGAACTCACTTTCACGGACTGTAAAAATGGTGCAGCAGCCTTTATACATCATTATAGAACCAATATTCATTAATAATATTAGCCTCCCTTCATAATAAATCCAACCAAAAAGAGAAAAGCTTCCAAATAAACAAGAAAAATATACAACAACTTTTGGAACACATGTTGTCTAACAATTTCATCATAAACATAACCAACATAGTCTCTTGTTTTTCATAAAAAAACCATACTAAACATATAATTAAGATTACTTACCATTACCATAAAGTTGTAGGGCTTCTCCAAGAACCCTAAAAGTCTCCTTGTGGCTGCTTTGCTAGGTTAGGAAAGTGTAGAGAGAAAATTTGTGAAAGCTGAAGTTTTTCCAAGTTAAGAATGACTGAAAGGTGCTATTTGTAAGCCTTTTTAAAGGAGCCTTTGGCCAACTTTCTTTTGTGGTTTAAGCCTCATATTATCAAGGTGGTGATGCAATAGCTTAGCCCTTTCACTTGGGCCTAATTGGGTCTCAAAGTTGATGGGCCTTGGCTGCCCATTTTCTTAATTCCTCTTCACTTAGTTTGGGCCCAATTAGTCAAGTGGGTTGTGATGTACTTGGGCCCTCTTTATATTCTTATTACGTTGAAATAAAGTCCATTTATGATGCTAAAACACAGTCTAAAGTTACACTCTTAACACGGACTTTATCCGTAATTAGACTTGGATAGATTCGGCGTCGGGTCTCGTCTCTGTCTAGCTAGCAAGTTTAAGCCATGCAAGTAGGTGACGCACCCGCTAGTTTCCTAAGTCCTACAAGCACCTCACTTCTTCACCTTGTTTAAGGTCGTAATCTCCTCAATTTGACTTAAAACTTATTTACACTCGACCCTCTTTAGCGTTAGACATACATATCATCCTCTAATTTGAGATTCAAGAACTTTTAAAATTAGTGCTAATTTGAAAAGCCATATCACATTTCATTTGCATAGAACTAGTACATGTAAGATATGGGATGTTACACTATGCCAGCAACTGGTGGGATAAGAGGAACCACCCCTACTAGAAGTATTAGGGCCCTACTGGCCAACCTCTAATGTCTGTAGTGATGCCTGGTATGTTCGGCTAGTCTAACCTCGTTAACCTCTCCTCAGAGGCCTGTCCCTCGGCACTTTGAATTATGTCTGGGAGCCACCAACTTCTCCTTTAGATCTAGCCTACTTATCATCATTCCCTTAGGCCTAAAAACTAATATACTCTAGAGAGCAAGCACAATCCATAATATCTACAAATGAGCGGCCTAAAGTCACCAGTGCATGTGTGCCCATCCTCAACTGAGGTCGCAAACCTGTCACAAAATAATGAATTTGCTCCTCCCTGAAAGGCAAAGCAGTAGCATACCAGGAGAGCTCTTGAAATCTGATCTCATATTAGGACACAAACATCAACCCCTACTCAAGTCACATGAACTAGTCACAGTGATAATCTCTAGCACTCATGGTCATAAATCTGGTCATAAATGCCTTTGTCAACTCAGCCTAAGTCAACGTTGCAGCATCTACTGGTCTGGTATCCTGACAAGTCTACCACAATTTTCTGGCGATACCATCAAGATGATAAGCAATGAACTCAACACCTCAAGACTCCAATAACCGTAGGGCCTGTAAATGCCCCATACATGTAATCAAGAACTCATATGCATCCTGCCCTAGAGCCCCCAAGAATCTCAAGAAATATCCAAGCAACCGTTGGTCCTAGAACTGCATTGCTCCTTCTAACTAGGCTGGGATCTCTGGAAAAATAGGCTCCATTGGCGCATGAACTGGAGGGGGATGGAATTGACACTGCACCTTGCTGTAAGGCTCCAAGAACTGCAAGGAACTGACCAAGAACCACCTGCACCTCTAGCGTGACTACAAAAGCAATAGGGGGAGATTTTCCCTCTGGCTGCACTAGAGATGGGGCCTCTAGTATCTGCTCCTTAGGCTTAAGTGGCTACTCCATATCAAGGACTGATGGTGCAGCCCTACCTCGGCGTCGCCCCAAACCTTTACTTTGTCCTCCATATGCCATATCTGTGAAAACGAATAAGGTTAGATTCTCAAAAATCAAAAGATCATTTGACATAATTCACCACAAGAATTGAGAACAAAGGAAGATTCTTAAATATCCCATAAGACTTGAATGTCTCCGCACCTATCGATAGGACTCTACTAGAGGTTGACTCGGTACAGTTGAGACCCAGTAAACCTTATGCTCTAATACCAAACTTGTCATGACCCGATTTTGGTCATGATAGCACTCGCTAAGTCCTAGCTACAAGAAAGCCAAAAGCCAAACCTAAGGGTACCTACCTTATCATCTAGTCAAGTCCAAACAACATAATAATAGCATAACAACATAATCTACCCAGAACCTGGAAGTCAGTTGTATAAAATCACAATAACGAAAGGATATATATAGCCAAAAACATAGTATAATATATAGAATTCGAGAGTACTACTACAAAATACATGGTTCTATAGTACATGGTGAGAGTTTGACAACAAAGATGACCATCAAAACAAAAGAAATTGTTATGGAATCAGAGCTATCGGTGCTCATCAAAAGAAATCTCCTTTCTCCCCAAATCCCCAAAGATTATAGCTCTCGATTGGTACCTGAACTGTCACGACCCAAGCCTAGGGCCTAGATGTGACATGGTTAATGGTGAACCTAAAGAAACCTCAGACAAGCCTCTTAACATATCATTACATGGAAGAAATTGAAAAACATAATAAAAGTAGAAATAAGGGGGGAAAAAAGGACTAAAGGGATACTTTCATAACATAAGAACCAAAACAAAGTCAAGACTCAATATACAACATGTCCAATAACACCTCTTCTACTATGACACTCCATAACTCTATGCTCTTATATATCCATGTCAAGCCTCATTTGGTTAGGTTGGGGGTGTATTAGGTTCGTGGGAGACTCCTACTACCTAGAGGAGTTCAAGACTTCCCTAAGAGTTAAGTTTTGGATGGTGGTTCGTGCAATGGTCAAATTTAAATGAGCATAAATTTTAGCACACTTAGAACTAGGTGGCCTATACATGTCAAATGAAATCCCTTTGAGTTTGCTTCACAACACACTTGGTTTCACCTCATTTTGAGGTCGGATGAGTGAGTTATTATCATTTTCGTAAGACCCTCTTGTGTAGTGATGTCACACGGACACCTATATGGGCAGTGGTGTCTTGTACAGGTCGTGCGAGGTGTCTTGATTTGGAAAGTCCATTTTTGTCCTAAGGCATGGGACACACCAGTGGCATTGGCCATGTGGCTTGCCACTGGCCGTGTGGCTGGTCGTGGGGTGAGTACAAGAGAGGAATAGTGGGCGTTTAGGGGAGTTTTTTTGCTAAGTGTTCTGCCATGCCCCCTCACTATGACCCATGGCATGGGGGATGACCCGTGGCCCTTGGAATGGATCCTGGGCAATATTTTCCAGCACCAAGTATGGTGCCACGAGCCTCCACATAGGTCGTGAGGCTCCACACGCCCCGTGGAGGCCTTCGTGGTCATGACGAGATATCTTTTTCCAATCGATTTCCAACATCAATTTTTGGACTAAGTACCTCGTGTCACGGACTTGCTCGTGCTTCCAACGAACCATGCAGCCTACCAAACTTTCAACGCTCAAGTTGCTAGTCAGCCTGACTCTAATGCTTAGTGGAACTTTGAAAGACTCAGCAAAAGACTATGAAGGAACTAGGAAGATCTTGAGGAACAAAGAAAGAGCTCTTTATTAGAGAACTCTTGAAATATTTATAGTGCTTTCCTTGTTCAGCCCTATTGCTTTATTGTTTGTTTTCCTTGTTGATGAAAATGAGAAGCTTAGAGGGGTATTTATACTAGCCCCTTCCCTAAATGAACGGCTAGGATCAATTTGATCCAACGACTACAAAGGCTGCTCTAGAATCTTCCTACAAAAGTATCTTAGATATTTACATGTCATGACTTACCTAGAGTCTTCTAGAAGCTCCCAGGGCCTTCTTGCAAGATCTACATGTTCCTAAGGAATTCTAAAGAATTTCGGAGTGCTCCAGTGCGTTATGGACGTTTTTAAGGCATATTTTGGGTTGAATTTGGCTGGCTCATCACATTCTCTCCCACTCAATCCGACGACGTCCTCGGCATATCCTCCTTGTAGGCTTAGATAAGGTCCTGGTAATCCCACAATGTTAGCTCATGTTGCCAGCTCGCCTCGCTGTTGGCAGATCCTTTCCATTTGATAAAGTACTTGGTATAACTAGGATCAGTCCCCAGTTTGGGAATGACGCAGTGCGCAAGAATTTCTTCCACTTCTCATTCCGGCACCGTTGTGATGGTTGTAGGTTCTCGTTTTGACTCTCCCTGACTTGGATCATCCTCATCTTGATGGTACTGCTTCAGCAGACTCACATGAAAAATAGGATGCATCTCCAAGTGTGAGGGTAGGGTCAAGTAGTAGGCTAGCTTTCCTACGCATTTCTCCATGGGAAACTGCCCCTCATAGCGCCTCACTAGCCCCTTATGCACCTTGACCAACCGTTTGCTCTGATGAGGAAGGAGCTTCACCATGGCTAAGTCTCCTTCCTCTAACTCTAGGTGTCGCCTCTTAGCATCGGCCCATTTCTTCATTTTTTGCGCGGCCTTTGCTAAGTATGTTTTTGCCAAGTCTAACTTCTCATGCCATCTCTTGGAAAATTTGTAAGCTTCAGGATTAGGCCCTTTGTAACCGATGGCCACAGTTTGTGGCGTCATTGGTTGTTGTCCCATTGCCAGCTTAAACGGACTCGACCTAGTTAACTCGCTCTTCTACAAGTTATAAGAAAATTAGGCGATCTCAAGTAGCTTGGCCCAATACTTTTGATTGGCAATGACATAGTGCCGTAGGTATAGCTCCAGTAAAGTGTTCACCCTCTCCGTTTGGCCATTCGTTTGTGGGTGAAAGCTTGTTGAAAATTTGAGCTCAGACCCTAATATTTTGAAGAGCTCCATCCAAAATATACTCATGAAATGAGTGTCCTGGTCGCTGACTATGGTCTTTGGGATGCCCCAATATTTCACCACATGTTTGAAGAATAATCGGGCAGCATCTTCATCATTGAACTTTGTTGGGACTGGTATGAATACTCTGTACTTGCTGAACCTGTCCACGATGGCCATAATGTTGCTACAACTCTCTTATTTTGGCAGACATGTAATGAAGTCCATGGATATACTCTTCCATGGTTTCTTCACAATGGGCAATGGCTCTAATAGACCGGCTGCAAGACGTTGTTCCACCTTGCCTTGCTGGCATATAAGACATGTCCTTACATAGAGCTCCACATCATCCCTCATTTGGGCCAATAATAAGCTCGCTCGATGAATGCCATAGTTCTTTATACTTCAGGGTGACCTGCTCACCTCGAGTCATGGCACTCTTTGATGATCTCCTTCTTTAAGCCTCCCCATTTTGGCATGTACACCCGATTTCCCTTGGTGATGAGCACCCCATCCTCTAGCCAGAATTAGCGTATCTTCCCTTGACTTGCGAAACCCAACAAATTTTTGGCTTGTGGGTCCTGCTCTAACCCCTCCTTTATATGATCGACCATAGGGAAACCTGGGCTAGTGATGAAAGCAAGTTCGGCCTTTCTGCTTAGTGTGTCGGCCACAACATTCCCCTTTCTTGGCTTATACTCCATCACAAAGTCTAACTCGGCTAAGAAGGCCTGCCACCTGACTTGTTTTGGTGACATCTTCTTTTGCTTAAGGAAGTATCTTGTGGCAACATTATCTATCTTTACCACGAACTTTGTTCCTAGTAGATAATGTTTCCACGTCCTCAAGCAATGCACTACAGCGGTCATCTCCTTCTCCTGGACCGCGTAGCGCTTCTCCATATCATTTAGCTTACGACTCTCGTAAGCCACCGGATGCCCTTCTTGCATAAGGACGTCTCCCAAGGAAAAATTTGGGGCATCCATCTGCACCTCATAAGGTTTGGTGTGGCCAGGCAAAACCAACAACAGCTCCTTGACCACGGCTTTTTTTAGCACCTCGAACATTGTTTGGCACTTCTTATCCCAATCCAGGTCCGATTCTTCTTCAATAGATCAGTGAGTAGAGCGGCGACAGTAGAATAGCCATTGATTAACTTTCGGTAATAATTGGCCAATCCAAGGAAGGATCGAAGTTCTGGCACCTTCTTTAGTGGCTCCCATTCTTGTATTGCGTGCACCATGGACTCGTCCATTCGATGTTTACCCTCTCCGATGATGTGTCCTAAGAAGGTGACTTCTTGTTGAGCAAATGAGCACTTCTCCTTCTTGACATACAACTCGTTCTCTCATAGTACTTGGAAGACTTGTCTTACATGATTTACATGATCTACCAGAGTGTTGTTATATATGACAATGTCATCCAAGTAAACCACCACGAACTTGTCCAAAAATGGTTGTAGGAAACGATTCATGAGGGTGCAAAACGTTGCTGGCGTATTTGTGAGTCCAAAGGGAATCACAAAGAATTCATACGAATCGTACCTCGTGACATATGTGGTCTTTGGTTCATCCCCCTCAGCAATCATCACTTGGTAGTAGCCGGACCACAGATCTAACTTGGTGAACCATTGTGCTTGGCCAAGTTGATCAAAGAGATCGGCAATCAGTGGGATTGGGTATTTGTTCTTAACCGTGATCTTGTTGAAAGCCCGATAGTCGATGCATAACTGGAGTGATCCGTCATGCTTCCTCTGGAACAAAACTGGTTCTCCATAAGGCACTTTTGATGGACGAATGTAGCCCATGTCCATCAATTCCTTCAACTGCCTCCGCAATTCCTCAAGTTTCGGAGGCACCATGCGGTATGGCACTGCTGCAGGCGGTGTGGCACCTGGTACCAGCTCTATCTTGTGGTCCACCTCCCTCTTTGGTGGTAACCTCTTCGGCAGATCGGGCGGCATCGCGTCTTTGAACTCCTCTAAGACGTTGCTTAACTCCTTGGGGCGGTTCTTTGGCTGGAGGAACAACGACTTTCTCCTTCAAGGCAACGAGGTATGTTGGCTCCTCCTTCTTCACTCCCTTGGCGAGTTGCATGGCTGAAATCTGCTTCTCTCGGAGTTGGGTTTCCCGCTCTAGGGGGGCTAGGTGAGTGTTACCCTCCTCCAAGAGACACAGTGAGTTTGCACAGGGAATTGGGACGGCCTTGACTTGGTCCATGAACTCAATACCCAAGACAAGTGGATAATCGTCCATGGTTACGATGGAGAAGTTGATGTGGCTGTTCCAATTTCCTAATCTAACCTTTACGTTCCTGGCAACTCCAAAGGTTTCGGTTGGTGTAGAATTAACTCCTTTAAGCCAACCATGTCCCTTCTTGAATTGGATGCCCATCCTCTTGGCCTCCTGCAGGGTGAGGAAATTGATGTCGACTCCCATGTCAACTAGTGTCTTCATGGTGCGCCCTCCGATTTTGGCATCAACAAACAACCTCCCCTTCTTTTCGTTCTTGGGCACCTCCACCTTCACCTTGATGGCACTTAGGAGTCGTAGGGTCCCTATCTTGGCTTCCTCTTATTCACGCTCCTCAATCAAGGCCGAGAGTTTGCTCTTTTTGGGGAATTCTCTCACCTTGTGTGGCCCCTCACAAAAGAAGCAGCTAATTGGGGTTCTCTCCCTGGTCTTGTACTCCTTGGGTCCCTTTGGACTCTCCACTGCCTCCTTGCCACGATGTGGGTCTCCCCCACTCTTTCCCTTGTCGCCCTTGTCCTTTGGTTTAGGTTTCTCCACTTTCTGAAACTCAATAAGGGACTCGACAATGGAGATAGCAGTGGTCAAGTCTTGAGCTCCTCGTCTTTTGATCTCAAGCCTAGCCCACTACTGTAGACCATCCATAAAGGCAAAGAAAGCTTCCTTATCAGGATAGTCAGGGATCTCAAGAAGTACCTCAGTAAACTCCTTTATGTACTCCCGGATGCTTCCTTTGTGCTGCAGTCGCCTCAGCTTGCCACGAGCCTCTTCTTCCACATTGCTGGGGTAGGACTGCCTCTTGAGTTCGGTCTTGAACTCATCCCAAGTGCTAATAGAGCATGTTCCTCTTTCTATGTCCCCCTGTCTCCTTCTCCACCATACCATCGCAGTATCTTCTAGGTAGAGACTGGCCATATCCACCTGTAAGGCTTCGTCGGTCATGGCAAGCTCCCTAAAGTATTTCTCCATGATCTAGATGAATTTGTCTAATTCCTTTGCATTTTTTGACCCTTTAAAAGACTTGGGTCGTGGAATATCAAACCTCGGAAGGGGTAGTCCTTACCTCGGACGTACTCACAGTCCCCTAGGCAAGGGCCCTTTTGCACAAGCTAAGCTCCTCCTTTGTGCTCTCCAGCTTACACAAAAGCCTCCCTAGCTCTTCCCGCATCGAAGAAATCTCTGCCCTATGTGTCTCTTCCACGTCCTTCACACTGTCGAGATATTAGGCCAAGACTTGGTTCTTGGTAGATTGCATCTCTTCCCGCAATCTGTCTAGGCCTTGTTCAATCTCCTCGAACTTCTGGTCGGCCTCTTCAAACTTCTCTTGCCCATCGTCTATGGCCAATTCCACCTTGGCTAGCTGTCTCTCAAACTCCACCACGGCCTCCCTGGATCGAGACCTCTGGCCCCTACATTTCCCCTTCCCAACTTGGGTGATCTCGCTTTCACCTTCCATTCCTCTTGATGTTCCGACGGTCTTCGAACCTGGCTCTGATACCAACTGTCACAGACTTGGTCATGCTTCCAACAAACCGTGCAGCCTAGCAATCTTTGAACGCTCAAGTTGCTAGTCAGCCTGACTCTAATGCTTAGTGGAACTTTGAAAAACTAAGCAAAAGACTATGAAGGAACTAGGAAGATCTTGAGGAACAAAGAGAGAACTCTTTATTAGAGAACTCTTAAAAGTTTTACAATACTTTGCTTATTTTGCTCTATTGCTTGATTGCTTGTTTTCCATGTTGATGAAAATGAGAAGCCTAAGGGGGCATTTATACTGGCCACTTCCCTAAATAAACGACTAGGATCAATTTGATCCAATGGCTACAAAGGCTACTCTAGAATCTTCCTACAAAAATATCTTAGATATTTACATGTCAAGACTTTCCTAGAGTCTTCTAGAAGTTCCCAGGGCCTTCTTGCAAGCTCTACACGTTTCTAAGGAATTTTAGAGAATTCTGAAGTTCTTCAGTGCGTTATGGACATTTTTAAGGCATATTTTGGGCAAAATTTGACCGGCTCGTCACACTTGTCACGGGCACTCCAAACGATCCGTGGAGTGCCACATAACCCGTGGGACCTTCCGTGGTGAAACAATTTGCCAAATTTTCCATTTGTTCACTTATGGCGTCTTCGTAAATTTTAATTACTCTAATGACTTTTTCAGACTTCCAATGCTATCTTAACCTCCCCAAAAGACCTAAACCCTATTCCAAAGGATCAAACTCATTGCTCTCATCTAAAATACACTCTGAAATTTTCTCAAGAGCCTCCATGTAGCCCCAATTAAATTTCAAGGAAACCCAAGAACAGGATTGAATTCCAAGATCATTTCGAAGCCTCTATTCTTCCCGATCTCAATTTCAAGCAACTATAGACCTAAGGTATGTGGGTTTTAGCCATTGGGTCCTTCAATGCATGGTTCCCTAACCTCCTTTTTACTCACGTTGCATGATTTAAAGTTGATTTTACAAATAGGTTTGCTAATATGAACTTGTCTATTAATTGTTTAAAGCTATGTAAAATTGTGACTGTTTTGGTATGTTTTGAGCTATAAATCTTGGATCTATTTTAAGATTTGATGAGGGATTTTGATGTATATTTGTGGAGGGTGTTTCAAGGTATTGATTGATGGTTTTACAATGGATTTACTTGCATGATTTCATCTCTAAATTGCATGTTCTTATACTACGATTTCACACCTATCAAGTGTTTGATAAAATGTCCGGTTCTGATTTCTTGAGGATTTGAAAGTCCAATGCATGTCTTATGAGCTGAATGCTGTTATGATGATTATATGATGAAATTATAATTGAAATGTAATGGTTTGATGAGCTAGTTCTATGAAATGCTTAATAAAAAAAGGGACGGGCTCCCATAAGGAAGGTCACTTAATCCGAAGAGGGAAGGCTCCTGTAAGGAAGACCACTTAATCCGAAAGGGATGGGCTCCCATACGGAAGGTCACTTAATTCAAAAAGGGAAAGGCTCCCATAAGAAGGGCCACTTAATCAAGAAAGGGTGGGCTCCCATAAGGAAGGCCACTTAATCCGAAAGAGGACGGGCTCCTGTAAGGATGGTGGCTCCAAAAGGTCTTATGTTTTGTCAGTTAAGGCTTCTTTATACATTTATATTATGATCTATGTAAGTTGAACGATTTTCAAAGCATGACTTACTTAAGAGTTGGTTATACATGTCATATTGTTATTATTGTATCTATTGGTTATTATTATGCATTTTAATTATGATGCCTATATCTTGTTGCATAGCATCCCCCATACTTAGTACATTCAAATGTAGTGATGCATACTCTTGCTTACATGATATCACCATGTAGGAACTGATGCTCAAGTTGATCATCCTCCTCCTCCACATGGCTAGTACGACTTTGCTCACGTTTGTTGGTGAGTCCTCCATTCCGAGGACGTTACTTATGATCTCTTGCTATGTATTAAGACTTTCTCTTTTTTCATGATGTTTTGACTATGAGGTAGAGCTCGGTCGATTTGTCTTGGCCCTCGATTTTATCTTTATGTAGTAGTGGTGTTGTTGGACATATACTGTATCTACACTATGAGCCTTGACTCTATTGACTCTTGTTGCTTATGATATGAAAGATGTTCACTTAGTTCCAATTTCCCCTTGTTTAGGCTTATCATTCATTGTCATTTTAATTGCTTCTGCGACCAAGGATGTGTAGTAATATGCGATGAGGCTTGTTTGGGGTTCCTTCAGGTTTATCATTCACCGGTCATGTCTAGGCCCTAGGCTTGAGTCATGACAACTACATAGATAAGAATGGGGGCAAGACAAGCAACCGAGCTCACCATCATAGTCAACACATACATAAAAGAAAGATAGTCTTAGTACAGAGCATGAGATCATAAACATGGTCCCCGGAATGGAGGACTCACCAACTAGCTTGAGAGAATTTGTACTAGCCACTTGGAGGATGATTCTCAAGTGGGGCTCTGGTTCCTACATGGTAATATCATGTAGGCGTAGAGCATGTATTAGTATATCTAAATGTACTAAGTATGTAGGATGCAATGCAATAAGAGATAAGCAACATAATCGAAATGCATAAGCATAGGCAATGAGTAGCATACAACAATATAGCACGTATGGGAGATGCTTAAAGTAAATCACGGTTACGTAAAACATAATACATATGTAAGAAGAGACCATCATTAATGAGTTCATCATTTACCAAGGTACAAACCCCTTGATTGGTTGGTGGATCATCGCACCCTACCACCCTTGGTGATTGAGGTACAAACCCCTCAACCCTATTATCAAGGTACAAATCCCTTGATTGGTTGGTGGATACTTGCACCTTACCATCCCTGGTGATTAAGGTACAAACCCCTCAACCCGGTTATCAAGGTACAAACCCCTCAATATGGTTACCCGGGTTCTCAACCCCCCGAGTAGGGCATGTTCAATTTCCAACACTATATAGGAGAATATCATATACATATATTTCTTTCATCATCATAAAATCATTCAAGTCATAAAACATGCATAGGACCTTCAATTCCTCAAGAAACCATAACCGGACATTTTATCAAACACTTGACAGGTGTATAGTTCTAGTTTAAAATAATGCAATTTAGGGAAAAAATAATGCAAGAAAATCCAATGTAAAGCCATCCATCAGTACTTGCTAACACCCTCAAGCAATATATACCAATACCCTTCATCAAATCCTATAATAGGTTCTTAGATTCATAGTTCAAAACATGCTAATACAGTCACAATGTCATGAAATCACAACATAGTTCATAGTCAAATTCATAGTAAGTGAGACCCATAAGTAAATCAACTTAAAATCATGCAATTTAAGTAAAAAGAAGCTTAGGCTTCATGGGTGAAAGGAACCCATGAATGAAAGCCACATACCTTAGCTTTGGAGAATTCCTTGAAGAAGATTTAAATGGAGACTTGAAGCTTGGATGAATTCCTTAAGATCTGAAAGAGATTTTGGCACTTGAATTTTGAGATGAAATATTGTCTAAGTGTTTGAGAGAGTGTTTGGGAATGTCTTGAATGATATGAAGGTAAAATATGGCTAAGGTATTTTCATACATGGAAAGGCTTAGGCCCAAGACCCAAAGGCCTTGGATCGAACAAGAAATAACAGGCCAAAAATAATACTATAGCGCGCCCTTGGCGTGTCGCGCCAGGGGCGTGGATGCTCTTTGGAAATCACATTTTTGTGATTTTCAAATTTTGCTATAGTTGCTCTTAAATCAGGGTTAGATCCATTTTTCACTCAATTTGACCCCTCAATGAAGAATATGATGTTGGATTTTCAATATCACCCAAGAATTTTGAGATATATGGAAATTACGATTTCGAGCACTTCGGAGGTACATTTTTGGGGACTTTTTGAGGTCGTTTCAATTTCTCCCCCTTGGGAACATTCATCCCCGAATGTCAAAGAAACATATATGAGAGACGTAAAAATGACAATTTCAGCCCACATAAGGATGCAACAATGCACTTAAACATCATTTCAAAAATTTTGACATCGGTGTAAAATCACCATGAACTAATTAATAAAACATGAATGCGTGCAAATGTCATGGGCTGAACTTAAACTTAAACTCACATAAGGGACTTAGAATTAATACCTTAGGCTTGAGTAGAATGGAAAATATAAGGGTATCATATTTGCATGTCCGCTTCAGCCTCCTATGTAGCACTTTCGACTTGTTGATTCCTCTAAAGGACCTTAATGGAAGCAACATCCTTGTTCCATAGACTTTTCACTTGCCTATCTAAGATCTCCACTAGGACTTCTTCATAAGTCAAGTTATCTTCAACTATACCCACAACATCCAATGGAACAATGGCATTCGGATCGCCCACATACTTCCTCAATATAGACATATGAAACACTAGATGAACCAAATCCATCTCGTTAGGCAACTCCAAGTCATAAGCTACCTTGCCAATCCTCCTCATTACCCTATAAGGACCTACATATCTTGGGCTCAACTTGCCCTTCTTACCAAAATGAGTCACACCCTTCATGGGTGACACCTTCAAACAGACCCAATCACCAACTTTGAATTCAAAATCTGTTCTCATCACATCGGCATAGGACTTTTGGCAACTTTAGGCCATCTTCAACCTTTCTCTAATCATCCTAGCCTTCTCAAGAGCCTCCATAACCAGATCTAGTCCCAACAAAGCAACCTCTCCAACCTCAAACCACCCAACCGGTGATCTACATCGTCTACCATAGAGAGCCTCAAAAGGGGCCATACCGATGCTAGAATGATAGCTATTGTTACAGGCAAACTTAATCAATAGAAGATGATCATCCCAACTACTCTTAAGCTCCAATACACAAGAACTAAGCATATCTTCATGTGTTTGGATAGTTCTTTCAGCTTAACCATCCATTTGAGGGTGAAAGGTCGTACTAAGTTTAACTCTTGTACCAAGACCCTTTTGGAAGGACCTCCAAAAATGTGAAGTAAATTGAGCACCATAATCCGATATGATGGACAAAGGAACCCCATGTAACATTACCAAGTCATGAATGCACAACCTAGCATAATCTTCATCCCTATATACAGTCTTAACCAGTAGAAAGTGAGTCAATGTTGTCATCCTATCAACCACAACCCAAACGAAATCAAAACCCTTTCTAGTCTTGGGAAACTAAACCACAAAATCCATATTAATATCCTCCCACTTTCAAGTAGGAATCTCTATGTCTTTTGCTAGGACACCAGGCCTTTGGTGTTCGGCTTTGACTTGTTGGCAACTATGACAACTGAAAACAAAATTGGCAATGTCCCTCTTCATACCTTCCCACCAATATACATCCCTCAAATCCCTATAAATCTTGGTAGAACGGGGGTGAGTAGAATAGGAAGAACCATGAGCCTCATCAGTCTTTTCTCTCAAACCATCAACACAAGGCACACATAACCTACCTTGGTATATAAGGGTACTATCCCCTTTGGGAGAAAACCTCCACCTTACCATCTTTTACCAATGTCTTCAGTTCCAACAAGGCAGAGTCAAGATCTTTCTTGGCTTGCACCTCCTCTACCAATGAAGATTTAGATCCATCAACTACTACAACACCCATATTATCCACCTCGTCTAACATAACTCCCAATCTAGCCAACCGATGGACCTCCCTAGCCACCTCTTTACCACCACCATCTAAATGCACTAGGATACCCATGGACACCCAACTCAAAGCATCCGCCACCACATTTGCCTTACCGAGATGATAATGTACACTTATATCATAATCCTTAAGAAGTTCTAACCACCTTCTTTTCTCAAGTTGAGATCCTTTTGAGTGAACATATATTGGAGACTCTTATGATCAGTGAACACCTCAACATGCACTCCATACAAATAGTGACAACAAATCTTTAATGCAAATACCATAGCGGCTAGCTCAAGATCATGAGTAGATAGTTCTTTTCATGCACTTTAAGTTGACTAAAAAGCATAGCCTATCACCTTCCCATTTTGCATCAAGACACAACCCAAACCAACCCTAGAAGCATCACAATACACAACAAATCCTTCTAGCCCTTCCGGTAGAGACAATATAGGAGTGGACACAAACTTATCTTTCAATATTTGGAAACTCTTTTGACACTCATTGATCCACACAAATTTTTCCTTCTTTTGAGTCAACTTGGTCATAGGAGAAGCAATAGAATAGAACCCATTCACAAACCTCTGATAGTAACCCGCTAAGCCCAAGAAGCTCCTAATATCTGAAGGGATCAATCGCCTAGGCCAATTTCTAATCACATCCGTCTTTTTAGGATCCACTTCAATACCATCCTCCGACACCACATGACCTAGGAAGGGAACCTCTCTTAACCTAAATTCACACTTCTCATATTTAGCATACAACTTCTCCTCCCTTAATCTTTGTAGCACTACCCTCAAATTACCCATATGCTCCTTCTCACTATGTGAATAGATAAAAATTATCATCAATGAAGACCACAACAAATGAAACAATGTAGGGTTGAAGACCCTATTAATAAGAATTATGAAGATAGCCGATGCATTTGTCAACCTAAAGGGCGTCACAACAAACTCATAATGCCCATACTTAGTCCGGAAGACCGTCTTGGGAATATCACATTCACCCACTTTCACTTGATGATACCCGGATGGGAGATAAATCTTAGAGAAATGACTAGCCCCTTGCAATTGGTCAAACAAATCAGTGATCCTTGGAAGAGGATTACTTCTTCTTTACGCTAACCCTATTGAGTTGTCGATAGTCAATACATATCCTAAGGGACCCATCCTTCTTCTTCACAAACAACAACGGAGCACCCCAAGGTAATTGGCTAGGCCTAATGAAACCCTTCTCCAACAAATCCCACAATTTCTCCTTCAACTCCTTCAACTCTGTCGGGGCCATACGGTAATGAGGAATAGAAATGGGTTGACTATCGGGAAGGAGGTCTACACCAAAATCTATTTCCCTTTCCGGAGGAATACCGGGAAGGTCATTTGGAAAGATAACAAGGGACTCATTTACTATCAGAACCGACTCTATAGGAAGGACCTTGGACTCTACATTCCTTACCCTCACAAGATGATAGAGACACCCCTTAGAAATCAACTTACTGGCTTTAATGCATGAAATGAACCTATCCTTGACCACTACATCATGATTCTCCCACTCAAGAACGAGTTTATTTGGGAATTAGAATTTGACCCTATGTGTTCTACAATCAATAGAGGCATAGTATGCATGCAACCACTCCATCCCAAGAATGATATCAAAATCAACCATATCCAACTCAACAAGATCACAAGGCAATATTTTATGCAAGATGCAAATGGGACAATTTTTATACACCTTTCTAGCAACAATAGATGCACCAATAGGAGTAGACACCTCATAAGACTCACACAACATTTCGAGCTCAACATGAAACTTTTTGGCAATAAGAAGGGTAACAAAAGAAAGAGTGGCACCCAGTTTTATCAGTGCATACAAATCAAAATCAAAGACTTTTAATATACCGATGACAATATTAGGAACCTCTTCAACCCCTTTCCTCCCTTGGAATGCATAGAACTGATTGTTCCTTGGGGTACCCCCTTTATTACCACCTCTCCACAAAGGAATCGCATTTCGTACCCTGGGGTCGAACCTCCTTACTCAATCTTTTTGTGACCCACTTCCTCACATCAATCCAATGCATTAGTATCTTCCAAACATAGGCCCCCATGAGGCTTACCACATTTTGGGAACATAGCATTTGGCACCACACCACCATTACCTTGGTCCCTTGGGAAGTCATTGGCAACTCCCTTATTAGAAGCATGAGAAGACCGTTGGCCTTTATAGAATCGGCCACCCTTTCAACTTTGGAACTTTCACTCAAAAGGGCCCTCTAGGCCTCATTATTCCTCCTCTTCCTCAAGTTTTCATCCTCCATTTGCTTGGCATAGGTTATCAAATGGGACAAATCCATGTCACTGATCAACATGGCAGACCGGTATTCCTCACTTGCCAAATCGAATACACCTATCATCAACTTGTTCATTCTAGACCTTGGGTCGGAAACCAAGTGGGGAGAATATTTAAAGAGTTTATTGGACTTGAGAGGATACTCCCTTACACACATAGACCCTTGTCTCAAATTCATAAACTCTACCATCTTGGCCTCCCTAAGCTCAAAAGGGAAGAACCGATTAAGAAAAGCCACCTTGAACTCCTCCCAAAGCACTACATTTTTTATTCCCTTCTCCTCCTTCCATTGGTTAAACCATATTTGTGCTACCCCTTTGAGTTGGTAGGCCTCCAAATCCGCTATCTCTTCCAATTTAACACCCATGATATCCAATACTTTGTATACCTCATCAATGAACTCTTGAGAGTCCTCGTCTACCTTAGACCCATAGATTTCTGATGAGTTCATTGTCATAAAGTCTCTCACCCGACATGTCGATGTAGGAGAATGAGGGTCTTGGTCCCCTTGATTGGCTTGATTAGCCACAACTTCTGCAAGCAATGTGAGAGCATCCCGAAGCTCACTATGAGCTAGTTGTTCCTCGGGAGTGTGGGCTCTTCTTCCTTTTGTGTTAGACATGATCTAAACATGACAAAGAATATTCATTATAGGGAATACTCACCTAACTTCTATAGCATGACACAGATCAAGAAGAAGGAAAATATTTCCTAAAATGTCCCATAGCCTCTTGCTCATAGTTCTGGTGCACGACACAAGCATGAATAAGACACTAGTCGACGTGATATGCTGGATGCCGAGGACCATTAACAACCTAGTGCTATGATACTAAGTTTTTCATGACCCAAGCCTAGGTCCTAGATATGACACGGCGAATGGGGAACCTAAAGAAACCTCAAACAAGCCTCTTAACAAATCACTATACATCCTTGGTCGCGAAAGCAATTAAACAATATAATAAAAGTAGAAATAAGGGAAATAACGGACTAAAGGGATACTTTCATAACATAAGCACCAAAACAAAAGAGTCAAGGATCAATACATAACATGTCCAATAACACCTCTACTACATAGATAAGAGTGGGAGCCAAGACAAATAACCGGGCTCACCCTTATAGTCAATACATACATAAAAGAAAGATAGTCTTAGTATATAGCATGATATCATAGACATGGTCCCCGGAATGAATGACTCACCAACTAGATTGAGAGAATTCATACTAGCTATGTGTAGGAAGATGCTCAAATGTGTCTCCGGTTCCTACATGGTAACATCATATAGGCATAGAGTATACATTAGTACGTCTGAATGTAATAAGTATGTTGGATGCAATGCAACAAGTGATAAGCAACATAATCGAAATGCATAAGCATAGGAAATGAGTAGCATATAGCAATATGGCATGCATGGGAGATACTTAAAGTAAATCATGCTTACATAAAACATAACATGTGTAAGAAGAGACTATCATTAATGAGTTCATAGTTTACCAAGGTACAAACCTCTTGATTGGTTGGTGGATTGTTGCACCTTACCACCCTTGGTGATTGAGGTACAAACCCCTCAACCTGGTCATCAAGCTACAAGCCCCTTGATTGGTTGGTGGATACTCATACCCTACCACCCCTGATGATTGGGGTACAAATCCCTCAACATGGTTATCAAGGTACAAACCCCTCAACATGGTTACTCAGGTTCTTAACCCCCCGAGTAGGGCATGGTCAATTTCCAACACTACATAGGAGAATATAATGTACATACATCCCTTTCATCATCATAAAGTCATTCAACTTATGAAACATGTATTGGACCTTTAATTACTCAAGAAACCATAACCGGATATTTTATCAAACACTTGGCGGGTGTGTATTGTTAGTGCCAAACCATGCTTTTTGTGGATAAAATCATGAAAGAAATCCAATATAAAAACATCCACTAATACTTGGTAACACCCTCAAACAATATACACTAAAAACCTTCATCAAATCCCATAATAAATCTTAGATTTATAGTTCAAAACATGCTAAAACAATCACAATTTCATGAAACCCCAATGTAGTTCATAGCCAAATTCATAGTAAGTGAGACCCATAAGTAAATCAACTTAAAATCACGCAATTTAAGTAAAAAATGAATCTTAGGCTTCATGGATGAAAGGAACCCATGAATGAAACCCACATACCTTAGCTTTGGAGAATTCATTGAAGAAGATTTGAATGGAGGCTTGAAGCTTGGATGAATTCCTTGAGATCCGGAAGAGATTTGGACGCTTGAATTTTGAGATGAAATATTGACTAAGTTTTTTAGAGAGTATTTGGGAATGTCTTGAATGATTTGAAGGTAAAATATGGCTAAGTATATGTATTTTTCACGCATAGGAAGGCTCAGGCCCAAGACCCAAAGGCCTTGGACTGGAAAAGAAATAACAGGACAAAAATAACACTACAGCGTGCCCTTGGCTCGTCGCGCCATGGGTGCGGATGCTCTCTGGAAATCGCATTTTTGTGATTTTCAAATTTTTCTACGATTGCTCTTAAATAGGGTTTAGACTTATCTTCCACTCAATTTGACCCTCTCATCAAGAATATGAAGTTAAATTTTTTATATCATGTACGAATTTTGATATATATGGAAATTACGATTTTGAGCATTTTCGAGGCACATTTTCGAACACTTTTTGGGGTCATTTCATAAACCTGCAACATGGGAAGATGTAGAAGTAGGGGTAAGTACTAGAAAAAGGTATCAAGTAGGCATCATCCACTGAACGAGTGAAATATATGCATAAAGAAGCTCAAATATATGTAAAAGCAGTAGACTCATCAAATCACCCCAGAACATCACCTGAACCAATCACGGCAATCCAAAATAGACTATCCGACAAAAATGGCTGAACCTATATCATAATTTTCTCTAAATTGGTAGAATAGTATTGTACATGGGTGGAAGGCCCTAAGATATATGCTTCTATGCCACCTGAGCCCCTATACGCCCAGGAGGTACACCCACGAACAAAAATAACTGATAGATAGTCATTGAAACCCCTCACAAAACCATCATAAAGATCAACTCTTTATATCATAAAGTCAAGGGTCAGCTATACGTGGGTGTAAGGCCCTAGTGTCTAAGCCTGATCGCCCCCCATCCCCCATAAGCCTAGAGGGTACACCCATCTACAATCAGGGTGTTAGAAGGTGAGTGGATCCATAGGTAAAAAATCAGGCCCTCGACCCCTAACAAGATAACAGTAACTAGGTCCTCGACCTTTCTAGGAATGATATCACACAAGGACTCTAACCCTAATATCACTTGGGGACTCCAATCCCTTACACTACCTAGGGATTCTAACCGTTGGATGTTCCAACATGGCCACCGGTCATGTAGTCAATCAGGGCCAAGTGGTCTGACCGTAAATGTCATGGTGGGACGAATCCCCTAATGTCGCCCAAGTTACACCTCCTTTTTAGATGATAAAGTGGTCACTATCAAGAAATAGAACCTAACAAAGGTTAGGGTCGAACCCATAGGGAATACGTATCCTCAAGAAAATTCAATGATTACAATTTGAATAGTTAACCAACTTAATTCTCCAATGGTAAGGGGTTTGATAACTAAACTAACTATCACAAGAGAGAAGTCAATATAGAGAGAAACTAGGGTATTTTGTTCCCCGTGATTCCCCAACTCAGTATCACCAGACAACTTAATTCTTTTCTTGTGTATAGCAGCAGGATAGTAATTTAAGTTCACCAAGCACTTTGGTCAAAGGTGAGAGGTGAATTTTACTATGTGACTTGGCCCATCTTCATAGTGTGTATTACTAACCCTTCCGTATTAGTCCCAGTATAACCTCCCCTTGCCCTAATTTGGTTGATTATATGAGAACACATTAACCTAATCCTAATAATCAATCTTTTTTCCTATTCATTACTGCCTTGGTCCAATCAATAACACTAGGAGGGTTTTAATATTGGCCACCATCAGTAAACATGCAAAACGAAAAGAGTTAATTATACATACATATACACCTTCCAAAAATCAAGAATTATCCGATTTTACTTTATTAGTTTTTCATGGTTCCCACAATCCTAGTTGTGGATTTAGCTACTCATGCTTTGTGTAGATGTAAGAATTACGGATTGAGAAAAACATAATTGAACAGTTATACAATAGAATTAAGAACAAGCAAATCCTACTTAAATAAGAATCATAAGCTTAAATAAGAAATTCAAACACAAGAGTTCTCAAAGACTCTCCAAGATGATCTCACAATTTTCTCTCTCTAATTATTGATCTCTATGAAACTGGACAAAAACTTCTAAAAAATAACTTAAAAACTTATGTATAATAAATAAAATACAAGTCCTAAACTAAATAGGAGAACTGGTCAACACGCTATATCTCATACTCAGCTGCTGAAAATTTAGACTTCAACTCTACGACACCCCTCTGTGACTCGTAAGGTGGTTTACGACTCGTAAAGGGGGTTTCCTCTAATAAAATTTCAGAAAGTCCCAATATTTGATCCTAAGGGAATGAACCTTCTTCTATGACTCGTAAAACCTGCTGCAACTCATCTGCATGTTCGTAGTATTAACTTGAGAAAATAGCCTCTCACTGTAATTGTTCACGAAATGACCCTATGGCCCGTAGAATGATCTACGGTTCATAAAAGGTCTCGTATAATAGCAAAAAATCAGCAATACTGCACTTTTTACCAAAATCAACGCCAACCTGTAATCCGTGAAATATAAACATAAAAACATATAAAACTAACTAACATCACATTGAGAACACACAAAATTTCATGTTTTAAGCATCAAAAGTGTTTTATTATGACAGAACATCAATACCCTCAACTTAAAATTGTTGTTTGTCCTCAAGCGATAGACTTAAACTATATAGAAAATACAATAACATGGAGACCTCAACCTAATGGCATACATCACATAAATCTCAAACTCAGACACCCACACCAACTTTTCAAAACGGGATCAGACTACTATCTAGCAAACTAATACACACTTGTACATGTGACAACATGACTACGACAAGCGAGAGGTAGTATCAACAATCTATAGTCACCGAACAAGTTTAGTGCTAACAATGCAATGCAAGTGCCCTCACAGAAAGAAGTCTCATATCTGACACTCGATGATAGTTTCATGTATAACCTTGGGACTATGCAAAATCACTCGCTCTCACGAAAGATATTAATGCATCACATAAAATACCATAGGCTTTCCCCTATACTCATGATTATGACCTTCAACTAACTAGACTAGGATTGCTTTAGGACTTTTTAGATATGTAATGTAGGCTCAGTGGGGTTTGGCATGGTATTATAGGAGCATAGTAACTAAAGGCCCACCTTGACACTATGTTTTTCTATACTTTTTCCCTACCAACTCTGTTATTTTCACCTTATTCTCCCTTTTTCCTATTTCAAGATTTCCTGGGTGCCTTTTTTTTCATTTTTCGGCTTTTTACCTTGTTTTTACATTTCATTTTGCTTTTTAGATCATAATTAAGGCATCACTTATTTTTCTTGTACCCAGTACATGATTGTTAATTCTTGTTTTCCTCTATATCACTAATTCACCCTCCTATTTTTGTGCTTCACCCTTACACCAGCCACCCTCAACTTAGGCTTTTGGCCTGTGTTAAGGTGCACAATATTCGTCCTCAAAACCAGGGCTACTTTTGGTAGCCACCCTCCACTTAGGTTTTTTGCCTCAGTCAACGTGCACAATGCTCAAGGAATGACCAGGGCTAATTTTAAGATTTTACAACTAACAAGGCTAGGTTAATCAGGTGTGTTCAAACAATAGGTACATGTTAGGCTCAAAAATTAGGAACAAAGGATATATCATAGTTTTGGTTGGTTATTTTAGGCTAAGTGGACTATTAGGAACAATGGCCTAAGATCCTTTCCTAATCCAATCAATCTACACTCTAACTTAGATTAATAGGGCAAGTTCTGATTTGGAATAGAACACGTGAATCTAGCAAAATAAGCTCACACTCACATGGAATTGCATCCATTATCAACAAAAGACTCTCAGATCATGCTTTTTATCTAAATTTATCCTCACTTATATGAACAATCATTGTCACATACCTAAACATTCATGGTTTCTATCTAACTACTAATCAAAAGTTTTGATGGGTATTATTTTCTCAAACAAAACACATAAACATGTTATATGCCACAAGTTTTGGTACTATATGCTACAAGTACTATCTAAACATACCAGTTCAATAGAAAGTAAATATCCATGGGGAAAAAGAACACAAGAAAGAAAATATTGGGACAAAAAATTAGGATAGTTATGGACCTAAGCTATTCAGACTTCACTGAGGCCCATAACTACCCAAACCCCATCAAAAAAAAATGTGCATTATCCCCAATGCACAAAATCAAAGCAAAATAAAACATATAGGGGTCAAAAAACATACCTGGGTGCCTAAGCTCTAGTGTCCACCTTGGGTTGTCTCCCAAGCAGCCTCTGATTTATTGTCGGGCATGACATAGATGACTTGAGTACTCAGACTTCCTCAAGCTTTTGTGCTTCCTTGTCAATATCTGTAGCACGTTCAAGGGTGATCCCCTCACCACCATTTCTCTTCATCTTGCACCCATCAGTGTCCTTTAGATTTTGACCTATAGTGTTAGCTATTATATCTCTCTAAATCTAATTTAATTGATCTGACACGTATCGAAATTGATAGTTGAGCCGCTCAATTGCGATAGAATGATACTAGCAATATCGGACTTAATCTCCCTCAAGATCTCATCTTGTGCGTCAGCCCTCTTTAACAACTGGCCAAGCATCTCCTTAACTCAGGAATTGCCAGCACCCATGTTATGATTGTGGGGGGGCACATACCGGCTACTCCTGTTGTCGTCCTTGCGGCCCTCACGCTTGCTGTGGTGGCTTTCCTGAATGTCTGCAGCAGCTAATTCTTATGTCTGCTTCATTAGCCTCTCCATATTAGTGTTGTTTTGATAAAGCATCCTGATAAACTCCACCATTTATCTTTGTTTGCTCAGGGATTATGCCTTAAGTACCCACATGATTGATTGGATATTTCTTCATGGGCCTCCACACATGGTTTGATTTAGCCACCATGTCAGCTGCTCAGCAATTTCTGTGAATGGTTAGTCTAAAAACAAACCTCTTAAGAGGATGTTAGCACATGTTTTGCTATTTTCATCCAGAGCTCGATAGAAACTCTCCACCAGGACACTTTCCGTAATATTATGGTCGGTGCACTCCTCAAGCATCTATTGAACTGCTCCCATAAGGTATTGATCGAGTCACCAGGAAGTTGCTCAAAGTTGATGATTTGTTCCTCCAACTTGAGCCTCTTCGGTTTAAAGAAGTACCTTTCCATGAAGGCCTTCTGCAATTCTACGCAACGGGTGATCGAACTTTATGGGCGTTCAGATAGC
>JAABOM020095157.1:0-27709 GCA_011800125.2 Solanum clarkiae
TATGATAGTGTAGAACTAGGGTCAATTAATGCATATACATTATGTGAAAAGATGGACAATGTACCTGTGACCACATTGGGCGAAGCTTCCAAATTTTGCCGACTACCCAGAGTATAAATGTGATTCTAGACTTCGCTAGAGCTAGCTGACCCTCTAACACCTCTACCACGAACCATAGGTGCTTGTTGACCCCTACCTAATATAGGAACTAACAATGATGATGCAATAACTGATCTAGTAGGTTATGCTATATCACCCATACGTCTCCTCAGGCAATCTCTCATCATATGCCCTGGCGCACCACACCAATAACAAGCATCTGTCCAACATGACATATACCTGAATGACTTCTTCCATATTGTTTACAAGGCTACGTAGGGGTCATTTATTGACCTGCTAAATATCCTGTTGTCCGTGTACTTTTTCCCTCAACTCATTGACCAAACTGATTACTTCTAGACCCTTGAACTTATGGTGGAGCACTGGCTGCAGAGTAGGAGGATGATGGCCTAGGTGGTCTATCAGAAAATTGAGGCCTAAGCTCACCTTGGGGTGGTGTAAACTACCCTGCAGATCTGGCCCTCTTGGATTGCCCCCTTTCTAACTCTTGTATCCTTCTCCTTTTCCTCTGATCCTCCAATTTCTATGCAAAAGTTTGCATACTCGCTATATACATGTCTTTATTCAAGGAAGCAATAGTACAGTTCTAACCAGATATGTATCCAATCTATCCACGTATCGATGAACTCTATTTGCCATAGTAGCAACTATATTAGGAGCATACCTTTCCAGGGAATGAAATTGAAGGCTATACTCCCTCACGCTCATATTGCCTTGGTGGAAATTCAATAACTGATCTGCACGGGCCTCTCAGATCTCTAATGGCAAGTAATGGTCAAGAAATGACTCTTTGAACTCCTTCTAGGTAATTGGAGGTGCATCTATACCCTTGGATTTCTTCCAAGCTTCATACCACAATGTAGCCACACCTTTCAACCTATATGTCGCTAACTAGATAGCCTCTGTATCAGTCACACGCATAACATCTAAAGTGCGTTGAATCTGATCTATAAAGTCTTGGGGATCTTCATTAGGATCTGACCTAGTAAGACAAATTAAGGAAGTCATGTATCCTTGTGCCAGCTCCGCTATTCGCACCACCTGCATCTATAATCGGACCTTCCTGTCTTTGACCTTGGCCAGCAACCATACGGGTCAATAGTTGGACTGCATTTCTCAAATCCTACACGGTAGCATCAATAGGTGGTCCTGGGGGAATTTCACTACTTTTGGGTTCATCAGGAGCTGGAGGAGTTGGAGATGTCTGTGACAGAGACTCCTCTTGAACCACATTTCATTGTCTCACCTGACTGGATATACCAACCACCACTTCTACTCCCTTCCCTTTACCTTTGTTTTGCCTGGTTTCTGGAATACTTGCTGTATAAAACAATTTAGGAGTTAGACATAATGCACCTATTGCACTTGGCTCTATGGCATGATCTAAAGAGTGAAAATCAAGTAATACAACGTAGCCTCCTGCCTATGAATGTAATGCACAACACATTGATAAATAAGATTCTATACAGACACGGCTTTGTAGACTCCCTAGGACGACCTGCTCTGAAACCACTTCTGTCACGCCCAAAGCCCTATTAGGGCGGACTGGCACCCGCTGACGATGAGGCTCGGGAGAACCAACCTGTATCCATGCGTTTTCTATACATATTATAAGGGATTTATATACTTGACATGCCTTTAAGAAACCAAACAGTGATAACAATCCAAAAGGAAATGCATATGGCTAGACAGTCCCTACCTTGGCTAACTATGCACCTCGGCTCGGGTGGGGCCATGATTTTTAAAGTATGAGATATGACCACACTTTAATTTACATAGTCTACAAAGCCTCTAGATAAGGAAAAGTATCTAATAAGGGTCGAGACAGACCCCACCTCGGCTAACTATACAATACAAAAAAGATATAAGCTCTAGAGACACAAAGCTCCGAATCAACCTGGAGCTTTGTAACAGCAGCTGGATATCCTGTACTCCTATTAGGGAGATCTACTAGCACCTGTACCTGCAGCATGAAATGCAAGTGCCCCATAAGGGACATGAGTATGAGATATTGTACTGAATATGTAAGGCAGGAAATACTATACATGAAGTAACAACTCAAACGAAACTATGCACTGGTGTATGATAAGAGACCACCCCTTAGTTATACTGTGGGATCATTTACTTTATTTTCCTTTTGTTACTTTACCTTAACATTAATACAAATGACCAACTGATCAGTGGTAAATCTATATCGGGAATGGCCCTGGCTATGATTTTCCTTTTACCCCTTGGGCTACCCCCCATGATAGGATCGACCCTGGCTAGGTGATTCTTCCACCCTTCGTGTTACCACCCATCAATAAGCAATATACTCTATCTTTCAATTACCTTTGTGATAATTCTTTTGGTGTTCATAATATTGGAGTTGTAGGACTGTAGATAGAACATATGAAACATAAATAATCACAAAAGATAACACCAAAATGAAAGGAGTAAGTTACACCATTAATTAAATGCATAGGAGGTAGAACAACACATGAACATTATTTAGTAGAACGAACTCGTGTATCTTGCTATCAAAGTATGTATGCAGATTTAAAGGTGACTATGTATGGGAGCATATGAACATGTGAAAGAGTTGAGACATGGTTAATAGTTGTGTCAGAGTTGGTAAGTGCCTTTATGTTCCAAGGAGGGATCTATGTTTCATGCCAAATAGTACGAAATCAAGTAGCCTTACATACCTCGCTGTACAACCTCGCTATTACCACGAGATAACCTTTCCTTCCTCCAAATATTTATCTACAACATAGTAGGTGACAAAACTAGCGTTAGCAGCCAATAGATACATCTTGGCAGCCCAATCACATAAAAAAATAACGTACAGGTAGCAAGCGGATAATTATAAATTCGATCGTATTCTTTCAACCTTTCTGCCCCTAATCGTATTTTCTAATACACATTATCATATACATATCATTTTTAGCATGTTTTAGTGCTAGAACAGCCTTACAACATTCCACAAAGCACATGACATAACAATTCTATGCAGCATACAAATAGGCGGCATAACGTTACATCCCTTCGCTACATTACGACGTTGGCGATTCCAAAACTTTACCAACTTCAACCAACCTATTCCCACAACATTTATACATAAAAATATTCCTAAAACAGTTCAAA
Source organism: Solanum clarkiae (assembly GCA_011800125.2). NCBI lineage: Eukaryota > Viridiplantae > Streptophyta > Magnoliopsida > Solanales > Solanaceae > Solanum > Solanum clarkiae. Next base: position 3,247 of record JAABOM020095157.1, read on the forward strand.
AATAGTCTTCAAAATAGGTGGAGGATGTGAGACCATTATCTTCAATCAATCATGCCACAAGTTCCTATTACGAGCACAATTACGATATCACACAAGAACTCACTTTCGTAGACTGTAAAATGGTGCAAAAGCCTTTATACATCATTATAGAACCAATAATCATTAAGAACAGTAGCCTACCTTCATAATCAATCCAACCAAAAAGAGAAAATCTTCCAAATAAACAAGAAAAAATGAATAACAATTTTTGGAACACATACTGTCTAACAATTTCAGTATAGGCATAACCAACATAGTTTATTGTTTTTTATGAAGAGATCTTATTAAAAACACAACTATAATAACTTACCTTTACCTTTAAGGTTTAGAGCCTCCTTAAGAACCCTAAAATATTCTTTTGTCTGCCTTACAAAGTCAAGAAAGAATAAGCAAGAACTTTTGTGAAAGTTGAAAATTTCCAAGTCTAAGAATGAGTTAAAGAGGCTGCTTATAATATCTTTTAAAGGATTACTTTGGACAACTTTCTTTCCATTTTAATCCTTATTTTATCAATAAATTAAAGTACCATTTTTCCTCCTTCACTTGGGCCTTAAGTGGCTCCAAATTGATGGGCCTTTGCTGCCCATTTTCCCCTTTTCTCTTAGTTAGTTTTAGACTTAAATTATCAAAGTAATTGTGATGTCTTTGGGCTCTTTTAATATTCTTCTTGGGCTAAAAATGTAGTCTATTTAGGATTTTAAAACATGGGCTAATGTTACACCCTTGACACGGACTTTATTCATAATCGGACTTGGATAAATTCGACGTCGGGCCTCGTCTCCGTTTAGCTAGCAAATTTAAGCTAAGCAAGTAGGTGGCTCACCTGCTAGCTTCCTAAGTCCTATAAGCACCTCAATTATCTCACTTTGTTTAGGGTCTTGATCTCCTGAATTTGATATATAACTTATTTACATTCGACCCTCTTCAGTGTTAGACATACATATCTCCCTTTAATTTGAGATTCAAGCACTTTCAAAAATGGGTGCTAATTTGACCAACTTATATCATGTTTCATTTCTGTAGTACTAGTATTGTAAGATGTGGGGTGTTACACCAATCCATCCCTGGAATATTCTCAAGATTACCATGCCAATTTCAATGAAATCACAAGGCAATACTTATGCAATATGGACACGGGACAATTTCTATAGTCTCTTGTAGCAATAATGGACTCACCGACGGGGTTAGACACCTCATAAGGTTCACAAAATAATTCGGGATACTCGTGAAGATTTTTAGCAGTAAGAAGAGTAATGAAAAAAAGAGTGACACCCAGATCTATCAATGCATACACATCATAATCAAAATCCTTTAACATACCAGTCACAACATCGGACACCTCATCAACCCCTTGTTTTCCTTGGAGAGCATAAGAAAAACCTATTTTACTTTGGATCACCCCCTTATTGGCTTCTTTTTCCCTTGGACCTACATTAGCACCTTGGCCTTGAGGAGGGCCATCTCTACTTTTGTTTTGAGCATGAGGATAATCAATAACCTTTTTACCCACTTCACCATAACCAAAACAAGCATTAGAATTCTTCAAACACAAACTGCCATGGTTTTTTCCACACTTTTGGCACTTAGGGTGGGTAATTCCCACCATTACAATCTTGAAATCTTGGGTTATCATTAGCAAATCTCTTGTTAGGAGAACTGGAAGACCTTTGGCCTTGGAACTTGTGGCCTTGAGGAAATCGGCCACCCTTAGAACCTTGGAAACCACCTTCAAATCGAGCCCTCTTGGAATCATCACTTCTTCTCTTTCTAAGCTTTTCCCCATGTAATTGTTCGGCATAGGTCCAGAGTTGAGATATATATATATATCACTCACTAGCATGGTGGTACGATACTCTTTATTAACCAAGTCAGACACCCCCAACACAAATCTATTAATCCTTGATCTTGGCTCGACAACCAACTATGGAGCATACTTAGGGAGCTTGTTGAACTTGAGGGCAATACTCCCTCATACTAATAGAACCTTGATTAAGATTCATAAACTCTATCATATTAGCCTCTCTTAGCTCGATAGGAAAGAATCGGTTGAGGAATGTGGCTTTGAACTCTTCCCAAGGGATAACATTATCATTTCACTTCTCCAACTTTTATTGAGTGAACCAAATATGGGCCACACCTTTGAGTTCGTAGGCCACTATGTTTTCTCCTCCAAATTGACCCTCATAATAGATAACACCTTACACACTGCATCGATGAACTCTTAGGTATCCTCATCCACCTTAGACCCATGAAACTCTGGTAGATTCATTCTTGTGAAATCCCAAACCCTTGAGGCCAGAGTAGGAGCATGCGCAGCTTGGGCCCCTTGGTTCAATTGGTTGGTCATAACATGGGCCAACATTGTGATAACATCCCGAAACTCATCATGGGTAGCCCTTCCATATTGAGGAGCTTGAGGAGCGGGAGACGCCAGTTTCTCCTTGGGTAAACGGGCTCTCTTAAGTCATCCCCTTGGAATTGGTATGATCTAGAAGAAACAAGAGCATTCGTTAGGGGGAATACCTTATAGATACACCTAAAGCACGATATAGACCCTGAAGAAGCGAAACATTTCCTAAAACTTCTCATAGCCTCCTATTCATAGTTGCTGCGTGCTTTACAACCATGAATAAGACTCTAATCGATGCTATCTGTTGGATTTCCGAGGTCCATTAACAACCTAGTGTTCTGATACCAAGCTAGGTCCATTAACAACCTAGGTCCCTACCCGAGCCGAGGGTCTAGACGTGACACAATGAATAGGGAACCCGAAAGGACCCCAAATAAACTCTTAGCAAACCATTCACACATTTTTTGTCGTGGAAGTAAAAATAAAAAATAACAAGCGATTTAAATAAAAACGGGAGCTGGACGAAGGAAAATTTTTGATAAGCATTAAGGCATAAAAGAGTCAAGCCCAAAGCATAAGTTCATCATAATATCCAACAACATCTCTAACTTAGAAGGAGCGGGGGCCAAGACACGTTCAAGGCTCACCCTCATAATAACAAGTATTCAATATAATGAAGTCTCAAAATAGCAAGAGTATTGTAGACAGTGTCCTCAGACTTGAGGACTTACCGATGCTTATCTTCGAAGTACCGAACTCGCCATGTGGAGGATGATCAAAAGGATATTCGATCCCTACATGGTAATATCATGTAGGCATAGAGTATGCGTTAATATGTTTGAGTGTACTAAGTATGGGGATGCAATACAACAAGACATAAAGACAACATAGTCAAAATGCATAATCATAGGCAATGGATAGATATAATCTCAATATGGGATGCATGATTAATGCTTGTAGTAAAAATGCTTGTAAATCAGTTAATTTACATAGTATACCAAACATATGTTGGAAGAGACCTTAATCAATATAGATGAAGTGACAACTACTGGGAATCTAAGGCATGTTACCCACTTGGCAAGGTGATCGAACATGTCCCCCCCTCAACAAGGTCATCAAGACATGTCACCCCTTCGACAAGATGTGGTCTACTTGTCAAGGTAAACCACATAGGATAACATGAACTAGATTGATCCACTAATATGGAAAGGGTAATAATCATAATCTTATGGTGGCACATAGTTTAGAGATTAAAGACTTTATTTAAGGACCCCTTTAGTCGAGCTCCCATCTTATGCATCAACCGGTACTAAGTCAAATTCCATGGAATACTTGAAATAATCATACTTTGATCATAACATGAATAACTTGTAAGAAGATGACTTGAGTAGCTCATAAACATGCTTGACCTCTACTAGTGAGCCTAACTTGAACATGAGAATAGATCGTAATCATACATATCCTTGCTTTAACATGAATGGCTCACAAGAGGTAAGAATCTTGAAATAGGATTTAACTTGATACTTGTAAATTCATAGACACTTTTCATGAATTCAATACATGTTTGAAAGCCCTTAATCATTATGAAGTCACTTGACTTGTAAATCATGTAATAGATCATCAATAGCTTGAGAATTCTTGACTTGACATTTTATCAAACACATGGCGGGTTCATGATACTTGTTCAAAATCATGCAATTCAAGAGCAAAATAAAGTGAGTAAACTCAATTCAACACAATTCACCATCATGTAGTAAAACCCTCATGTATGGTACCTTGAAATCAATCTGAAAAGCTCATAATAGTTCAAGTTTCATCGCTCAAAACATGCATAGTCTCAATAGAGAAAATTAATTCATGGAATAAACTTGAAATAGACATCCATGAATAATCATTCAATACTTGATAAAACACCTACATAGTTCATGTTCATAAATTATAATAAGAGATACCCACAGGTAATACAACTTGAAAACATATAATTTTTGTTAAAAGGAAAGGTTGGGCTCCATGGATGAAAGGACCCATGGATGAAGAACCACCTAATCTTAAGCCTTGAATTCCAGGAAATGAACTTGAAATAGTCTTAGAGCTTAAAATGAATCTTTGAGTCCCAAAATTGAGCTTGAAATCCTTAGATTTGAATTAGAGAATTGATGGAGTCTTAGAAAGGGATTTGAGAGTTATAGAGTTGAAAATGGCTATGTATGGGTGATTTCACGTTTAAGTAGGCATGGGGCTATGATCCCAATACTCTTGGGATAATAAGAAAAACCAATAAAAATATTGTACTGGTTCGCGCCCCTGGCGCGACAGGGACCATACGCGGAGTGCAAAATACACTTCTTCGCAGCCTTGGTGTGTCGCGACCAGGGCGCGGACTACCACTGGAATTCGAAAATTGGCAAAAACTATTTTTTGCTATGGGTCCTCTAAAATCTAGTTTATACCTATTTCCCACTCAATTCTTCCCGCTAATCGAGAATAGGAAGTCCAATTTTTGAAATCGCACATGGATTTTGAGATATATGAAAATTATGATTATGGGCATTCTGAAGCACGTTTGGGGCATTTAAGATATTGAAAAATTTTTGATTGTGAATTAATGGTTGATGATATAGGTATATAATAGCGTGAATGAATTAGGAATGGTCTTAATTATAGGATAATTGATGCTTAATTGTTTAAATGGGGTGTGTATGTCTCAAAGATGTAGGGGAATTGGGTTATATAATTGAAACCATATTTGTGCTTGTATTCTTGCTTTGATGTTGATATGTAGTTGGTTGCAAATATGTTTTGGGGTCCGTGTGATGGACTTAGAAACTCAGGTGACTGGGATTTCATGTCCATGAGTATCTTTTATGACCTATCGATCTATCGACGAGTCATAATTGCCCCTTGTGTAGAACTCTAGAAACTTGATGTTTCTGATTTTCCATAAAACTAGACCTTCTATGCGTCATAGATCACTTTATGACTAGTAGATATGTCTCGTGGACCCCTGCTTGAATCTAATTATTCACTGGAGTTCTCTACGACCCCAGTCTACGTAAGCCACTTTATGAGTCGTACTTGGGCTCATAGACTTTTTCAGTGAAAAAAATTGTTCTAAACATCTAATCTATGATAGCACTCTATGACTCGTAGTGTCCACTATGACTCATAAAGGTGCTACGATAAATCCCTTCTGTAATTGTATTCAGATGAATTTTTGCATTTCAATTCTTGATTTGTGGGCTAACTATAGTGTGTATACTGATGTTTTAGGTACTACGACTCAAAGTGTGACCACTCTGAGATCAAAGCTAAGAGGAGAAGGCTCAAGAATGAGCCTTCAGATGACAAGCATTCCGGTGGGTAGCAGTCCCCTCATTTGAGTGGCTCATTAGAGATACTTGATGCCTAGCCGGACCCAACAACTTCTGTACCACAGACCAGAGCAGTCACCAAAGCTAGGTATGCTCAGGCTCAGGTTGCTAGTCTTTCCTAGTCTAAATACCCACCAAGCATGGTTGGACGGACCACTACACGGTCCCTGTAACACCACACGGTCCGTGAAAGTGGCCCGTCAAAGTGACATCAATGCTAACTTTTTCTCAAGTGTTCCAATTTGAATTTTGAGGCTAAGTCTTGTTCCGCGACACTCCACATGACCCGAGGAGTGCCACACGACCAGTCAAGCCTCCAGTGAGGCCACACTTTGTTAAATTTTCCATCCATTCACTAATGGCATTTTTGTAAATTTTAATTACTCCAATGCCTTTTTTAGACTTTCAATGATATCTTAACCTTCTTAAAAGACCTAAACCCTATTCCAAAGGATCAAACTCATTACTCTCATAACAAATACACTCTTAGTTCTCTCAAGAGATCTACCAAGACCCCAACACCAATGTCAAGGAAACTCAAGAACAAGTTTGGACTCCAAGACCCACTTTTAAGGTTCAAATCTTTCTCAACTCAATTTCAAGGAATTTAAAGTCTAAGGTATGTAGGTTTTAGCCATTGGTTCCTTCCACCCATAGTTCCCTAATCTCTTTTTTTACTTAAAGTATGCATGATTTAAAGTTTATTTTACAAATGGGTTTACTAGTATGAACATGTCTATGAACTATGTTAAAGCTATGTAAAGTTGTGACTGTTTTGCTATGTTTTGAGCTGTAAATCTTGGAGCTATTGTAATATTTGATGAGGGGTTTTGATGTACATTGCTTGGGGGTGTTGCAAGGTGTTGATTGATGGTTTTACAATGGAATTTCTTATATGATTTTATCTCTAAATTGCATGGTCTTATACTACCGTTTCACACAAGCCAAGTGTTTGATAAAATGTCCGGTTATAGTTTCTTGAGGAATTGAAGGTCCAAAGCATATCTTATGAGTTGAATGATTTTATGATGATGAAATGAATATTTATATGAGTTGTACTTATGAGAAGTATCTATATTATTATGAAATGATGATGCCTTGTTGAGGGGGTGCTACACCTTGGCCACCTAAATGGAGGGTGTGATGTCCATTAACCGGTAAGGGGTTGATACCTTGACCACCTAGATGGAGGGTGTGATCTCCATTAACCATTATTGAGGGTTTGATACCTTGGCCACATAAATGGAGGGTGTCATGTCCGTTAATCGGTAAGGGGTTGATACCTTGACCATCTAAATGGAGGGTGGGATGTCATTAACCATTGTTGAGGGGTTGATACCTTGGCCACCTTGATGAAGGGTGTGATGTTCATCTACAGATTAAGGGGTATATACCTTTATCACCCTCCAAGGGGGTGCCAAACCTTGGATTCTAAACACTAGTTTCTTGGTCTACAATGATGCTCTCCTTCTACTTATGTATTATGATCTATACAAGCATGATTTTACTTCAAGCTTCATTCATATATGTCATATCATCACTATGCTATCCATTGTGTATGTTTATGCATTTCGACAATGTGCCTATCTCTTGTTGCATTGCATCCTACATATTTAGTACATTCAAACATATTAATGCATACTCTATGCCTACATGATGTTATCATGTAGGAACCGGAGCTCCATTTGGTCATCATCCTCCTCCACGTGGCTAGTGGCATCCATTCAAGCTAGTTGGTGAGTCCTCATGTCCGAGGACAATATCGACATTCTTATGCTATGTGTTAAAGCCTATATTTCCTTTTTGGTATAATTTGAATATGAGGGTCAGCCCAGTTGCTTGTCTTGGCCCCCGCTAAGTTCCATGTTAGAGGTGTTGTTGGACAAGATATGTATTGTGCTTGAGATTTGACTCACTTATGATATTCAAGCTATTTAAATATAAGTCTCTCTCCCATAGTCCCAATTTCCCCTTGTTTATGTTTCTTTTGATAAATTATCTTGCTTCTGCATCCAAGGATGTGTGATGATATTCTATGAGGCTTGTTTGGGGTCCCTTCGGGTTCCCCATTCGCCGGTCATGTCTAGGCCCTAGGCTTGGGTCATGACAATGAATATGGTTTATCTGGTCTTGCATGTCTCTATGTTGAGGAAGAGTATAGGTGACCCAGTGCTATTGTGCATTTGGATGTTGTGGGTGTGGTAGAAGACAATTTGATTTATGAAGAGGTTCTGGTAGAAATTTTGGATAGATAAGTGAATAGGTTGAGTAACAAGGAAGTAGCTTCCATTAAGGTACTTTGGAGGAACCAACAAGTTGAAAGTGCCACATGGAAGCTGCGGCGGACATGCATAAGCAATATCCCTATCTCTACATGGGAAGCCGAGGTGGATATGCAAAAGAGATATCCCTATCGCTTCAATTCTACTCAAGACAAAGGTAGTAATTGAAGTCCTCTATATGGTTTCAAGTCTTAAGTTTTAGCCCTTATGCCATTTGCATGCATTCATGTTTATGTTGGCACGTTTATGATGATTTTGACACTTATGTTGAGGTTTTGAAATGATGTTTTAATGCATTTGTTACATTCATATGTTGGGATAGACTCCACATCATTATTCCTCTCATATACATTTCTTTGACATTCGAGGAAGAATGTTCCCAAGGGGAGATATTGAAACGCCCAAAAGTGCCCGAAAATGTGCTTTGGAAATGCCCATAATCAAAATTTTCATATATCTCAAAATCAATGTATGATATCGAAAATTCAACTTCATATTCTTGATCAGGGGAAAAATTGAGTAGGAAATGTGTATAATCCCGCTTTTGAGCAACCATAGAAAAAATTTTTCCCCAAAGTTTCAATTTACAGTAAGCCTTTGCATTGGCTCCGCGATGCGGAGCCATCATGGAGTAGTGTATTTTGTTGTCAGTTTTTTCTGTTGCGATCCAAGGACTTGGGTTCTTGGGCCTAAACCTTCCTATGCATGAAAACACATATACTTAGTCATTTTTCAAGTCCATAACATTCAAAACATTCCCCAAAACTTTATCTAACACTTAGCCAAATATTTTATTGAAAATCAAGTATCCCAAACTCATTCTAGATCTCAAGAAATTCATTCAAGCTTCAAGTCTCATTCAAATCTTCATCAAGGAAATCTCCAAAGTTGAGGTATGTGGGTTACAACCATTGGGTCCTTTCACCCATGGTGCCCAACCTTTTTTTTTAATGCAAATTACATGTTTTCAAGTTGATTTATCTATGGGTACTTCTTATTATGAATTTTTCACTATGAACTATGTTGGGGTTTCATTAATTGTTGATTGCTTAAGCATATTTTAAGCTATGAATCTATGATCTACTATGAGATTTGATGAGGGGTTTTAATGTATCTTGTATAAGGGTATTACCAAGTGTTGGTGGGTGGATTTACACTAAGTTTTCTCACATGATTTCACTCTTGAATTGCATGATTTTGAACTAGCATTACACACTTGCCAAGTGTTTGATAAAATGTCCGGTCAAAAGGTCTTGAGTTATTGAAGGTCTATTGCATGAATTATGAGTTAAGTGACTTAATGATGATGAAAGAAATATATGTATGTGTTTATTTCATGGAATTATCTATAGTGTTTTAAGTGACCACGCCATGTTGAGGGGGTGCCATGCCTCAATCACCTGATCAGGGGATGCTAAGCCCGCACTACCAATTTAGGGGTATATACTTCAATCACCTTATCGGGGGTGCTAGGCCCATACTACCATGTCGAGGGCTATATACCTTGGCCATCTTTTGGGGGGATTCTAGGCCCGTACTACCATTTTGAGAGGTATATACCTTGGCCACCTTGTCGCGGGGTGCTAGGCCCGTACTGCCAATTGAGGTGTAGATACCTCAATCACCTTCCAAGGGGTGATATGCCTTGGATTCCAAGTATTTGATTCTTGGTCTATTGGTCTCTTCCTACACATGTAATATGTCTATACAAGCATGTTTTACCTGAAGCATTATTCATGCATGCCATGTTGTACTATATTTATTCCTTGCCTATGATTATGCCTTTTGACTATGTTTCCCATCTCTTGTTGTATCTCATTCTACATATTTAGAACATTTAAATGTACTAACGTATACTCTATGCCTACATGATGTTACCATGTAGGAACCGGAGCTCCACTTGATCATCTTCCTTCTCCAAGTGGCTAGTCCTATCTTTTTAATCAAGTTTGGTGAGTCCTCAACTCCAAGGACAATAGCTATTGATCTTATATTATGAAAAGACTCTTTTCTTTATTTAGATGCTTATCATTATGAGGGTGATCTTGGAAAGTCTTGTAGGCCCCACTCAATTCCATGTTTAGGGGTGTTGTTGGACAAGTGATGTAATTATGCTTTGAGCTTTGACTCTTTTATTGATTTATGCTATTAAAGACTTCCCTTAGTCCCTTTTCCCTATTTACACACTCTTGTTGTTATTTAATTACTTCTACGACCAAGGATGTGTAAATGATATGCTAAAATGCTTTTTTGGGTCCCCTTCAGGTTCCCATTCAGGTTTAGGCCCTAGGTTTGGGTCGTGACACTCATATCTGCCTCAGCTGCCGATGTGACACTTTAAACTTGTTTATTCCTCCAAAGAACCTTGACATAATCTATATTTTTTTCTCAACTTCTTAACTTGTCTATCTAATATATTTCAACCGGGACCTCTTTGAAATGCCCCAAAAATTGCCAAAAAATGTACCTCAGAAGTGTCCGTGACAGTAATTACCATATATCACAAAAGCTATGCATGATATCAAAAATCCGACTTCATATTCTTGATCATGGGAAAATATTGAGTGGGGAAATGGGTATAATCCGAATTTTAGAAGACCCGTAGGGAAAAGCAAATTTTGCTAGCTTTGCATTTTCCAATGAGGTTTTGCGACTCCTCCGTGATACTGACCCATCGTGGAGTGGTGTTTGCACTTCCTTGATTTTCTAGCTTCAGTATAAAACCTTGGAGTCTTGCCCCATACACTTTTACGTGTAAAAATAACTATACTTAGCCATTTTTTCAACTCTATATCACTGAATACACACTTTAACACGCAACCAAATATTTCATCCAAATTCATGTAACTCAAGCTTAATTCTAGATCTCAAGAACTTCATTCAATCTTCAAGTTCTCATTCAAATCATCATTAGGGAAATCCCCAAAGTTGAGGTATGTGGGTTTTAACCATTGGGTCCTTTCACCCATGGTGCCTAACCTTCTTTTTTATGAAAAGTGCATCTTTCCAAGTTGTTGCTATGGGTGTTACTCATTAATGAATACGATCATATACTATGTTGGGGCTTTATGAAAGGTTTATTGAAAACACATGTTACCCATTTTAAGCTTATACTATGTGATGGTTGTCTATTTTGACTATGCTAGTTTTGAGCTATGGAACTATGATCAATGATGAGATTCAATGAGGGTTTTCAATGTATCATACATGAGGGTTTTACCATGAGTTGGTGAGTTGATTTAAATTAAGTTTTCTCATACCATTTCGCTCTTGATTTGCATGATTTTGAACTATCATTGCACACCCACCAACACACCAAGTGTTTGATAAACTATCTTGGCATGGATTCTTGAGTAATTGATGGTCTATTGCATGGATTATAAATCAAGTAACTTTATGATGATGAAGGGGTTGTATATACGTATTAAATTCATAAGAAGTATCTATAGTGTTACAAGTTGACCACAATTTGTTGGAAGGTGACAAGCCCAATCACCTTGTAAGGGGGTGACAAGGATTGACCACCTTGTCAGGGGATGACATGCCCGTACTAACATGTTGAGGGGAATGTAACTCAATCACCTTGTCAGGGGATAAAATGCCCTTAGTAACACGTTGAGGGCTATGTACCTTGACCACCTTGTCGGGGAGTGACATGCCCGTACTACCACATTGAGGGCTATGTAGCTTGACCACCTTATCGATGGGTGACATGCCCTTACTACCACATTGAGGGTTATGTTCCTCAATCACCTTGCAAGGGGGTAACATGACTTGGATTCCAAGCAATTGGTTACTTGGTGTATGATGGATATGGTCTCTCCCAACACATGTATCCTATATTTGGAAAGCTATATAATTTACAAGCATATTTCACTTCACGCATTGAACATGCATGCCATATTGATATTATACTAACCTCTTGCATTCAATTATGTATTTTGATTATGTTGACTATGACTTGTTGCGTTACACCCTACGTATTTAGTACATTCAAATGTACTAACACATACTCTATGCCTACATGATGTTACCATGTAGGAATCAGATCTCCTCACAATCATTCTCCACGTGGCTAGATTTGACATCTTGAAGATAAACTTTGGTGAGTCCTCAAGTTCGGGGACACTAGCTATGCTACTCTTGCTTATGTTATTTCTTTATGTTGAACTTTGGTACAATAAGGGTGAGCCAGGAAAGTGTCTTGGCCCTAACCCAATGTATGCTAGAGATGTTGTTGGACAAGTGATGTAATTATGCTATGATCTTGACTCTTGATTGCTTATGGTTAACAAAGACTTCCCTTAGTCCCTTTATCCTTGTTTAAATCTCTTGTTGATGTTATTTTGCTTTTGCGATCGAGGATGTGCGATTGATATGCTAGAAGGCTTATTTGGGGTCCCTTAGGGTTCCACATTCACTGTGTCATGTCTATGCCCTAGGCTAGGGTTGTCACTCTTCATAGGCCTAGTCAATCATCTTGGGGTTAAGGAATTTGTTGGATAAGGGTTTTATAAGGCCTAGTCAATCACCTTAGGGTGCACCAGCGTTGTTTGTGAAGAAGAAGGATGGTACTCTTAGAATATGCATTGATTACCAGTAACATAATAGGGTCACAATAAAGAATAAGTATCCTCTACAAAGGATTGATCTTTTTGACTAACTTCAAGTGGCTAGTCACTTCTCTAAGATCAATCTTCGGTCCGGGTATCACCAAGTGAAAAAGTGAGGGAGTGTGACATTCCTAAAATAACTTTCCGAACTAGGTGTGGGCATTATGAGGTTATGATTATGTCCTTCAGGTTGACTAATGCACCAGTTATCTTCATGAATCTTATGAATAGGGTCTTTAAACCCTACCTTGACTAGTTTGTGGTGGTTTTTATTGATGATATCTTGATCTATTACTAGAGTGAGGAGGAGCATGTGAATCACTTGAAGGTGGTGTTGTAAATTTTGAGGAGGAGAAGTTGTATGCTAAGTATGAAAAATATTAGTTTTCGTTGAATGTGGTTGCTTTTCTAGGTCATGTGGTGTCGGGTAGTGGTATTAAGGTGGATCCCAAGAAGACACAGGTGATTAGAAATAGGCCTAGACCTTTGACTCCATCGAACATTAGAAGTTTCTTGGGTTTAGCAGGGTATTACCGGAGGTTTGTAAATGGGTTCTCTTCTATTGCTTCCCCTATGACCAAGTTGACCCGAAAAAAGGAAACATTTGTGTGGATCATTGAGTATGAAAAGTGTTTTCAAACTTTGAAAGATAATCTTGTCTCCGCTCTTATCTTGTCTCTACCGGAATGGTGGAAGGGTTTGTTGTGTATTGTGATTCCTCAAGAATTGGTTTGGGTTGTGTTTTGATGCAAAATGGTAAGGTGATAGCTTATGCCTCTAGAAAACTTAAGGTGCATGAAAAGAATTATCCTACCCATCATATTGAATTAGTGGCCGTGGTATTTGCTTTAAAAATTTGGCATCATTATTTGTATGAGATCCATGTTGATGTGTTTACGGAACATAAGAGTTCCTTAAAGATTATGATATGACGTGCATTATCACCACGGTAAGGCTAATTTTGTGGCTAATGCTCTATATAGGGTGTCTATGGGTAGTCTAGCTCATGTTGATGATGGTGGCAAAGAGGTGGCTAGATAAGTCCGTCAGTTAGCTGGATTGGGAGTTAGGTTTGAGGAGGTTGTTAATGATGGTGTTGTGGTTGTTGATGGTTCAAAATCTTCCTTGATTGAAGAAGTGAAGGAAAAATAAGATCTTGACCTCGCCTTGTTCAAATTGAAGGCTTTGGTGAAAGATAGTAAAGTGGAGGTTTTCTCCCAAGGGAGAAATAGTGCCCTTATGTACCAAGGTGGATTGTGTGTGCCTACTATTTATGAATTGAGAAAGAATATTTTAAATGAGGGTCATAATTCTTCCTATTCTATTCACCCCGGTTCTATAAAAATGTATAGAGATTTAAGGGAAGTTTATTGGTTGGGTGGTACGAAGAAAGATAATGCCATGTTTGTATTAGGTTATCATAATTGCCAACAAGTGAAAGTCGAACATCAAAGGCCGGGTGGCCTAGCCTAAGATATAGAGATTTCTACTTGGAAGTGGGAGGAAATTAATGTGGATTTTAGAAGGGTGCCTTTGTCAATCATTTCGAATCTTGGTGCTCAATTCAATTCTCACTTTTGGAGGTCCTTTCAAAGAGGTCTTAGTACCAAGGTTATACTTAGCACGACCTTTCACCCTCAAACTGATGGCCAATCTGAGAGAACTATCCAAACTCTTGAGGATATGCTTGGAGCTTGTGATTTGGAGTTAAAGGGTTATTGGGAACATCTTCCACTCATTGAGTTTGCTTACAACAATAGCTATCATTCAAGCATTCGTATGACTCCTTTTGATGCTCTTTATGGTAGGCGTTTTAGGTCCCCAGTTAGATGGTTCGAGGTGAAAGAGTTGACTTTCTTAGTATTTAGTTATGGAGGCCATTGAAAAGGTGAGACTAATAAGGGAGAGGTTGAAAACAGCCCAAAGTCGACAAAAATCTTATGCTGATGTGAGAAGAAGGGATCTTGAATTTAAGGTTGGTGATTGGGTCTATTTGAAGGTCTCACCCATGAAGGGTGTGGTTCGTTTTGGTAAGAAGGGTAAATTGAGTCCATGATTTGTGGGTCTATATAGAGTGTTGTGGAGAGTTGGTAAGGCAATCTATGAGTTGGAGTTCCCCAATGATATGAATATGGTTCATCCAGTCTTCCATGTATCTATGTTGAGAAAGTGTATGGGTGACCCAAGTGCTATTGTTCCTTTGCATGTTATGGGTGTGGTGGAGGATAATTCGTCTTATAAAGAGGTTCTCATAGAAATTTTGGATATACAAGTGAAGAGTTTGAGAAACAATGAGGTAGCTTCTATCAAGGTTCTTTGGAGAAACCAACAAGTTGAAAGCGCCACATTGGAAGCCGAGGCAGACATACAAAAGCAATATCCATATCTCTTCCACTTCACTCAAGCCTATGGTACTAATTAGAGACCCCCTATATGATTTCAATTCTTAAGTTTCAACCCTTATGTCAGTTGCACGCATTCTTGTTTATGTTGACAAGTTTATGGTGCTTTTGACACTCATGTTGAGATTTTTGAAATGATTTTTAAATGCATGTGTGCCGAAATCATCATGATTACTTCTCTTATATATGTTTCTTTGACATTTGGGGATGAATGTTCCCAAGGGGGAGATATTGAAATGCCCCCCCAAGTGCCCAAAAATGTGCCTCGGAAGTGTCCATAATCGTAATTTCCATATATCTCACAATCCATGCGTGGTATCAAAAATCTGACATCATATTCTTGATCACGGGCAAAATTGGATGGGAAATGGGCATAACTTGAATTTTAGAAGACCTGTAGTGAAAAATGAATTTCGCCAACTTTGCATTTTCCAGTGAGGGTTAGCAACCCCTCCGTGACGCGGACCCATCGTGGAGTGGTGTTTGCACTCCCTTTATTTTCTAGTTTCGGTCTAAAAACTTGGCGTCTTGGGCCCATGCCATTTTACATGTAAAACCACCTATACTTAGCCATTTTTTCAACTCTATATAACTGAATACACTCTCAAAACCCTCTTTAACACTTAGCCAAATATTTCATCCAAATTCAAGTGACTCAAGCTTAATTCTAATCCTAAGAACTTATTCAAGCTTCAAGTTGTCATTCAAATCTTCATCGAGGAAATCGCCAATGTTGAGGTATGTGGGTTTCAACCATTGGGTCCTTTATGGTGCCCAACCTTTCATTTTATGAAAATTACATGTTTTCAAGTTGTGTTACTTATGAGTATTACTTATTAATGTTTATGATCATATGTTATGTTGGGGTTTCATGAAAGGTTGATTGAAAACACACGTTTACCCATTTTAAGCTAATACTATGAGATGGTTTGTATATTGTGACTATGCATGTTTTGAGCTATCGAACTGTGATCTGTGATGAAATTTGATAGGGGGTTTTCAATGTATCTTAAATGAGGGTTTTACCATGATTTGGTGGGTTGATTTACATTAAGTTTTTTGCATATTATTTTGCTCTTGAATTGCATGATTTTGAACTAGCATTTAACACCCACCAAGTGTTTGATACAATGTTTTGACTTGGATTCTTGAGTTATTGATGGTCTACTGCATGGATTATGAATCGAGTGGCTTTATGATGCTGAAGGGGTTGAATATATGTATTGAATTCATAAGAAGTATCTATAGTATTGTAGGTTGACCACACCTTGTTGGGGGGTGAGACGCCCAATTGATCACCTATGGGGAGGGGTGACATGCCCATAGCACCACGTTCAGGGGTATGTACCTCAATCACGTTATCGGGGGTGACATGCCCGCACTACGACGTTGAGGGTTATGTGCCTTGACCACCTTGTTGGGGGGTTACAAGCCCGTACTACCACGTTGAGGGGTACGTAGCTTGACCACCTTGTCGGGGGGTGACCTGTCCGTACTACCACATTGAGGGGTATATTCCTCAATCACCTTCCAAGGGGGAGACATGCTTTCGATTCCAAGTAATTGGTTGCTTGGTATATGATTGATATGGTCTCTTCCTACATATTATCCTATATTTGCAAAGCTATATGATTTACAAGCATGTTTCACTTCAATCATTGATCATGCATGCCATATTGATCTTATATTACCTCTTGCTTACGATTATGTATTTTGACTATGTTGGCTATCTCTTATTGCATTTCATCTTACATACTTAGTACATTCAAAGGTACTAGCGCATACTCTACGCCTACATGATGTTACCATGTAGGAACCGGAGCTTCCCATGATCATCCTCCATGTGGCTAGATTTGACATCTTGAAGATAAGATTTGGTGAAGTCCTCAAGTTTGGGGACACTAGCTATGCTACTCTTGCCTATGTTATTTCTTTATGTTGAACTTTGGTACAATGAGGGTGAGCTCGAAAAGTGTCTTGCCCCCGCCCAAACATATGCTAGAGATGTTGTTGGACAAGTGATTTAAGTACACTATGATCTTGACTCTTGATTGGCTTATGGTTATCAAAGACTTCCCTTATTCCCTTTATCCTTATTTAAATCTCCTGTTGATATTATTTTGCTTCCGCGACTGAGGATGCGTGATTGATATGCCAGAAGGCTTGTTTGGGGTCCCTTCAGGTTCCCCATTCACCGTGTCACATCTAGGCCCTAGGCTTGGGTCGTGACACTCTTCATAGGTCAAATTACCTTTTTCAACACCCATAACCTCTAAGGGTACTATAACACTTGGGTCACTAACACATCTCCTCAACATAGACACATGGAAGACCGGATGAACCATATTCATACCAATGGGCAACTCTAACTCATAGGCCACCTTACTAATCCTCCGCAACCCTTTATAAGGACCCACAAACCTTGGGCTCAATTTACCCTTCTCGCCAAATTGGACTACACCCTTCATGGCTGAGAACTTCAAGTAAAACCAATCATCAATCTTAAACTAAAGATCTCTTCTCCTCACATCAAAGTAGGACTTTTGTCTACTTTGGCTATCTTCAACCTTTCCCTTATCAATCTCACTTTCTACAGAGGTTCCATGACTAAATTCAAACCAAGCAAAGCCATTTTCCCCACTCCAAACCACACGATCGGTGATCTACAATGCCTACTATAAAGAGCTTCAAAAGGAGCCATACCAATGCTTGAGTGATAACTATTGCTATATGAAAATTCAATAAGTGGAAGACGCTCATCCCAACTACCCTTAAATACCAAAACACAAGCCCTAAGCATATCCTCAAGAGTTTGGATAGTCCTCTCTGCTTGGCCATCCATTTTAGGATGAAAAATCGTGCTAAGCTTAACCTTGGTACCAAGACCCCTTTGGAAGGACCTCCAAAAATGTGAAGTGAATTGAGCACCATGATAAGAAATGATACATAAAGGCACTCTATGCAATCTAACAAACTCCTGAATGTATAACTTGGCATATTCTTTGGCACCATAAGTAGTCTTAACTGGTAGGAAGTGAGTCAACTTTGTCATTCGCTCCACAACAACCAAAATAGAATCAAAATGCTTTCTAGTCTTAGGCAACCCAACCAACAAAATACATGTTGATTTTTTCCCTCTTCCAAGTAGGAATCTCTATGTTTTCAGCTAGGGCACCGGACCTTTGATGTTTGTCTTTCACATGTTGGCAATTATGACATCCGAATATGAACTTGGCAATTTCTCTCTTCATATCACTCCACCAGCACAACTCCCTCAAATCCCTATACGTCTTTGTAGAACCGAGGTGAATGAAATAGGATTAGCTATGGGCCTCCTACAAGATCAATTCTCTCAAATCATCAACATTTGGTACACACAATCTACCTTGGTACCTAAGGGCACCATCTCCACACTGGGAGAAAACCTCCAGTTTACCATCCTTCACAAAGGTCTTCAACTCTAGCAAGGCGGGGTCATGATTCTTATTTTTCCTTTACCTATGAACACTTAGAACCATCAACAACCACTACACCACCATTATCAAGTTCATCCAACCTAACCCCCAATCTAGCCAAGCAGTGAACATCTCTAGCTACCTCCTTGCCACCATCATCAACATGAGTTAGACTACCCATAGACACCCTACATAGAGCATCGACCACAACATTAACTTTGCCAGGGTGATAATGCACACTCATATCAAAGTCATTAAGGAGTTCTAACCACCTTCTTTGTCTCACGTTAAGATCTTTTTGGGTGAACACATATTGGAGACTCTTATGATCAGTGAACACATTAACATGAACCCCAAACAAATAATGATGCCAAAAATTTCAAAGAAAATAGCATGGCCGCCAATTTGAGATCGTGAGTGGGATAATTCTTCTCATGCACCTTAAGTTTTCTAGAGGCATATGCAATCACCTTACCATTTTGCATCAACACACATCCCAAACTGATTCTAGAAGCATCACAATAAAATATAAACCCTTCTAACCCTTCCTGTAAGGACAAGATAGGAGCGGAGACAAGCTTATCTTTCAAGGTTTTAAAACTCCTTTCACACTCATTAGTCCATACAAACTTTGCCTTCTTTTGGGTCAACTTAGTCATAGGAGAAGCAATAGAAGAGAAACCATTTTACAAACTTTTGGAAATAACCCGCCAAACCCAAGAAACTCCTAACGTCCGGTGGAGTCAAAGGTCTAGGCCAATTTCTAATCACCTCTGTCTTCTTAGGATCCACCTTAATACCATCACCCGAAACCACATGCCCTGGAAAAGCAATCTCTTTCAACCAAAGCTCACATTTTTCATATTTAGCATGCAACCTCTCCTCCCTCAAGATATGCAACACGACCCTTAAGTAATTCACACACTCCTTCTCACTATGGGAATAAATTAAGATATCATCGATAAAAACCACAACAAACAAGTCAAGGTAAGGTTTAAAGACCCTATTCATAAGATTCATAAATATAGCCAGTGCATGGTCAACCCAATAGACATAACCATAAATTTAAAATGCCCATATCTAGTGTGGAATGCCATCTTGGAATATTATGCTCCCTCACTTTCACTTGGTAGTAATCGGAATGAAGATCAATCTTTGAAAAGTGGCTACCCCTTGATGTTGATCAAAAAGGTCATCAATCCTTGGTAGAGGGTACTTGTTCTTTTTCGTAACCCTATTTAGTTGCCCATAATCAATGCACATTTGGGAAAGACATCAAGGAACTCATTAACTAGGTCTTATGAAATCCTTTTCCAACAAATCCTTCAATTGCTCCTTCAACTCCTTCAACTCCGTCGGGGCCATACGGTAAGGGGGAATAGAAATGGTTGAGTATCGGAAAGGAGGTCTATACCAAAGTCTATTTTTCTTTTAAGAGGAACACCGAGAAGTTCATCAGGAAAAACATCAAGAAACTCATTAACTACCAAAACTGACTCAGTAGGAAGGACTTAAGACTCAACATTCCTGACCCTCACAAGATGATAAGCACAACACTTAGAAATCAACTTTTGGGCTTTAAGATAAGAAATGAATCTACCCTTGACCACCATATCATGGCTTTCCCACTCAAGAACGTGTGAATTAGGAAATTAGAATTTAACCTTATGGGTTCTACAATCAATAGAAGCATAATATGCATGCAATCAATCTATCCCAAGTATGACTTCAAAATCCACCATACATATTTCAACAAAATCACTGGCAAGATCTTATGTAAGATAAACATTGGATAATTTCACCAGACTCTTTTAGCAACAATGGACTCACCAATGGGGGTAGACACTTCAAAAGGTTCACACAACAATTCGGGGATAATATGAAGCTTTTTGGCAATAAAATGAGTGATAAAAGAAAGAGTGGCACCCAAGTCTATCAATGCATACATATCAAAATAAAAAACCTTTAACATATTGGTAACAACATCAGGCACCTCATCAACTCCTTGTGTCCTATGTAGAACATAAAATCTATTTTTCCTTGGAGCACCTCCTTGATGACCTCCTTTTCCTCTTTGGCCCGCATTAGCACCTTGGCCTTGAGGATGACCATCTCTACCTTTGAGTTGAGCATGAGGACAATCAATAACTTTATGACCCAATTCACCACAACCAAAGCAAGTATTGGAGTTCTTAAACATGGGCCACCATGGCCTTTCCCACACTTTTGGCACATAGGATTTGTCACCCCCTCATTACCACCTTGGAATCTTTGATTAGGTACCCTATCATTGGCAAACCTCTTGTTGGAAGCATTGGATGACCCTTCTCCTTAGAACTTATGGCCTTGAGAAAATCGGCCACCCTTAGAACCTTGGAACCCACCTTCAAATCGAGCCCTCTTGGACTCACCAACCCTTCTCTTTCTAAGCTTCTCTCCCTTTAATTGCTCGGCATAATTCATGAGCTGAGAAAAATCTATATAACTTACCAACATGGCGGTATAACACTTCTCATTAACCAAGTCGGACACATCCGACAAAAATTTGTTCATTCTAGATCTTGATTCGGTAATGAATTATGGAGCATACTTGGAAAGCTTATTGAACTTGAGGGCATACTCACTCATACTCATGGAACCTTGCATAAGGTTCATAAACTCCATCGTCTTAGCCTCCCTTAGATCGATAGGAAAGAACTGATTGAGAAATACCACCTTGAACTCCTCCCAAGGGATAACATCATCGTTCCCCTTCTCCATCTTCTATTGAGTAAACCAAATTTGAGCTACACTTTTTCGTTGGTAGACTGCCAACTCCTCTTTTTCCTTTAAATTAACCCCCATAATGGAAAAAACCTTATACACTTCATTAATAAATTCCCGGGGATCCTTATCCACCTTGGACCGATGGAACTCCAGTGGATTCATCCTAGTAAAGTCCCTCTACTTTGAGGCCAGAGTAGAAGCATGAGGAGGTTGGGCCCCTTGGTTGATTTGGTTGGTCATAGAATGAGCCAACATTGCAATAGCATCTAGGAATTCTTCTTGGCCGACCACTCCTTCTTGAGGAGCTTGAGAAGGGAGAGGAGCCGATTTCTCCTCGGGTGTATGGGATATTCTTCCTCTTAGAATCAGAATGATTTAGAATAGCAATGAACATTCATTAGGGGAAAAGAGTTACCTTAACTTCTATAGCATGACATAGATCATGAAGAAATGAAACATTTCCTAAAACTCCTGATAGCCTCTTACTCATAGTTATGGTATACTTCACAACTATGAATAAGACTCTAATCAATGCGGTGTGTTTTATTTCGAGGACCATTAACAACATAGTGCTCTGATATTAAGTTTTTCACGACCTAAACCTAGGGCCTAGACATGATATGGCGAATGGGAACCCGAAGATCCCCAAACAAGCGTCTTAGCATATCAATCACACATCCTTAGTCATAGAAGCAAAGTAAACAATAGCAAAAGATATATAAAATAGGAAGCGAGACTAAGGGAATCTTCTCATAAACATAGAAGTCAAAAGAAGAGTCGAGCTCATAATCATAAATACATCATAATATCCAACATACACCTTTAAACATGGAATGGAGGTGGACCCAAGACACTTCCCGGTCTCACCCTCATAATGTGAAATGCTCAAAATAAAGAAGTCCTAGTAATAGCAAGAAATAGTAGATAGTGTCCCTTGACTTGAGGACTCACCAAACTTATCTTCAAATAATCTCACTAGCCACGTGGAGGATGATTAAGAGGAGCTCTGGTCCTTACATGGTCATATCATGTAGGCATAAAGTATGAGTTAGTACATTTGGATGTACTAAGTATGTAGGATGCAATGAAACAGACATAAGCCAATATAGTAAAAATGCATAATCTTAGTCAATAGATAGCATAATCTCAATATGGAATGCATGATCAATGCTTGAAGTAAAACATGCTTATAAATCATTCAAATTGCACAGATCATAATACATACGTGGGAAGAGACCTCAACCGACAAAGAATAAGACCAAGCAAGCTACAAATTCAAATCCTGATGACTACCCCTCATCGGTAAGAGGAGGTCTACTTGCCAAGGTAAATCATACTTCAAAATTATGGGAACATGATCGAATTTCATATGAAGTAACCCTTCTTACGGGAACATGACCCATTTCAGAAAGGATTTTATTAAGAAGTGCACTAAATTGATCCACTAGTATAGTAAGGGTATAACATTATCCTATGTTGGCACATAGTTTGAGGAAAGTAGTATAGACCCTTTAGGATAGTCCATGCTGACATCCAATCCATCGGTGCTAAGTCGAATCCCATGGAATACTTGAAATAATCATAAGTTTAATTACTTATAATAAACATTTAATCATAACATGAGTAGCTCTTAAGCATCTTTGACCTCTAATGGTGATCCTAACTTGAACCATGAGAATAGATCATCATCAAACATAAACCCTTGCTTTAACATGAATGACTCACAAGAGATAAAATTATGAAAACTGGGCTTAACTTCATACTTGTATAATCATATATAATTTCATGAGTCCATAACATATTTGATGGACCATATTCATTATGAACTCACTTGAGTTGTAAAACATGTAAATCACTTGAGAATTCTTGACTGATCAAACACTTGGTGGGCACATACGAGTGCATATTTAAATCATGCAAAATGCAAGAGTATATATCAGAAAATAGTGAAATCAATATGTGTTAAAGTCATGTAAATTAGCCCACCAACATCATGGTAAATCCCCATCATGGTTAATATGTAAGTTATATCAAAACTTAACAATACTTCATAGATCTCATAGCTTGAAACATGATTGTCTCAATAGACAAAGATCAATTCATAGTATAAGCTTAAAATAGATATTCATGCTTAATCAACAATATTTTACAAGAACTCAACATATTTCATGCTCATATTTATATAATAGTAGATACCCATAAGTAATACAACTTGAAATCATACAACTTTTATAAAATAAGAAGGTTGGACTCCATGGTGAAAGGACATAATGGATGAAAACCATATATCTAAATTTGGGGATTCCTTGATGTAGACTTGAAGGATACTTGATGTTTGAATGGAGTTCTTGAGATCCGAAATTAAGCGTGAGACACTTGAATTTGGATGAAAATTTTGATAAAGCGTTGGAAAGGTTTAAAAGAGGGTTTTTGAGTGTTATCGAGTTAAAAATGGCTAAGTATAGGTGTTTTTATGCATAAATTGGCATGGTACTAAGAACAAAATATTTTAGGCCAAAATAGAAAAATTAAGGAAGTGGAAACATACCTCTACGACGAGTCCATATCGCTGATGCCTACTGTTTTTGAAATCTTTGCAAAAATTATTTTTTCACTACGGGTCTTTTAAAATCTGGGTTATACCTATCTCCCACTCAATTTTTCCCAGTGATAAACAAATATAAAGTTTGATTTTTGATATCACACGTGAATTTTGAGATATATGGAAATTACGACTATGGGCATTTTCGAGGCACATTTTTGGGCATTACACTGTGTAACTTGCGCGACATCAGTGTTTTCCCAGTAAAGTTTTAATTACATGTTAAAGCTAATTCTTGATTGTCTGGGGCTCGTTTTGCGCAAAATTTTCTACTGTAGACCCAGGATGTTTTGTGGGTTATTTTTGAGATTTTGTTTGAGATTTCAGGCATGGGCTCTGTTTTTCCTATTTTAGGCCTATTTGGCCTAATTTCGCCCATTTTTCATGTTTTACAGCCAATTTGGTCATGTTAGCATTATGAACTATACTTTCATAATGGAGCAGCGTTGGGAGACTATTAGGAAGGAAAAATCTTGATTGGGTGATTCGGAGTTCAAGACGTCAATTCCCAAGTAGGCTAGGCTTTCCCTAAATCATAGATTGGGTGAAACTATAGGCATACTAAACTTTTATATATATATAT
>JAABOM020095177.1:0-27703 GCA_011800125.2 Solanum clarkiae
TGTACGTATGTATGATACTTCTGTTGGCGGTCCTACCGCAGCGGTGACCTTGTCGGCCCGCGTATGTATATATATATGTGCATATGACTGTTTGTGGTGAGCTGGGTTTTCTGTTTGTAGGTTTGGGATAGTTACTAAAACAGAGGAAACACTGCCGAAATTTTGATAAAATCTTTAGCAAATGTGATTGGCAATTCAGTTTGTTATTATTTGCGGTGCCCAATCGGCACTAGTCACGGCCCTGGGTTGGGTCGTGACAAAGAACTTGGCATTGTCATTTTGATTTTATGATTGTTACTTATCAATTATTTTATTATATTGCTATGTTATCATTCTTCAACAATCTATGCTAGTTAATATTGGTCCAAATGCTATTAGTGAGATCTTTTATATAAATATAAATCGTTCTCTAAAACGTATCGCAATTTTTGTCAATTTATCTTGCTGACAGATGGGATTTTTGATTGGATCATTTCACCTTTTAAATAACATCTGGAAATGAGTCCGATGAGTCAACTTCATTCGTGCTTTATTTCTACATTTCTATATCAATTTTCATGTCCATATGGAATAGTTAATCAAATTTAGCTTTAACGACTTGCATTAAGAAGATGTTAGGATCCAGCGGCATCAATTCACCATAGGACTATATTAGTTTCTCACTCACTTAAGCAGATAATCTGCTGTTAATAAACGGTCATTCAACACCCTGTATGTTCAACCGAACCACCCATCATACTGGATCATGGTCCTAAGTTTCTTGATTCCCATTTTTGCTTTGTTTGTCATAAATCTCAGGTTACTGTGTGCGAAGTTGCTTGGGCTCTCAAAGATGTTGCCACACCCATGTTGGATCCAGCAAAAATGCACTACTTTTCAAGGAACTAACATGAACCAGATGATATTTTTGAAAGTCCAAGCAATCTAGACTCTGTGTGCTTGTTCTCATTTATTTTTTAAAGATCATCTTGCTGTGAGTATGTTAAAGTTCCTTTCTTTTACCTTAATTATTGACTATTATGTACGTGGAAATTATCAGGCAAACAATTCATATGGGATGTATTATATAATGACTGAGGTAACTATGTAGAGTAGTTGTTGGTTAATTTGTTTGTAAAGGTTAACAAATTTATGGACGATGTATCAATGTTAATGCAAGAACGCCAACGATCAAAATAGACCAAGTGCACGTTTAAACAATTTTTCCCCTTCTTTTGCCTCATCGAGGAGCCAATATTTTCTACATGAATCGACTTAGGTAAAGGCTTTCTTGTTTCCAAGATGTACACCCTTCTTTATCATTCCTATTCAAGTTTTCTGATTTTTGACTTGAGGAGGCCCAAAGTTTGAAGATGATAAGATGCTATTCACATGTAGATTTGTTCATGTTTTCGAAAGTCTTTTACTGTTGCATTCATCTGATTCTTGAAAAAGAGTGTTTTGGTCCCAGCCCCACAAACTAATTGCAGCTGACTAAACTCTATATCAACAATTTACGAAAAATATCAGTTTTTTTGTTTGTTGAGAACTACTGGAATATAGCATTTTGCTACCTCCTTGCTTTCTCATAAGCTTTTGAATACTCCTCATTCATTACTTTGAGAATGGATGAAGAAGTAAATCCTATTGTTGGTACTCAATTCCTAATCATGAAGATGCAAATACAGCAACTTCAACACCATATAAATCCCCTTCTCTCATTTCTCCTCTATCTTCTGTATTTGTTTCTGTATTACAATCACCTTACATTTCTCCAAGGGCCAATTTAGTTACAAATTCAACCCAAGAAAAACAAGAAGCTCCCATTATAGTTGCAAAACCAAATCAAGAAACTCTCATTGCCGATCCTACCTCATTTGCCTACCCATCCCCACTAGTATCATACTGCAATTTGTAATCGGATGATGTCCCCAACACCTCCTACATTCCACCACCAGAAAGATATGATCTTTCTGATGACCCCATAGGCACAAAGCTCAAGATAGTCACATGTGTCCTCGACAAGTTTTTCCATACAAAAAGTTAGCAAATTCTTATGAAACATGGAATTTTTTGTCATGTCAAATGTAAACTTACCTAAATCTATAGTGTCAGGATCATCTGCAATTGTCTTGTGCTGCCTCATTCCTAATCGCGAAAGAACTGCACGAGTAGGACATTTCAGACTCCATGAGCTAGTATGAGAAGCCATGTTAGATCAACTACTTTCATCTATATCTCAGAAAAGGCTGAAGTCTCTGAGTTTGTTCTGTAATAGGTGGAAGAATTGCCACTCAACATCGAAAGATGTGTTGTTTCAGTAGGTTATGGATCATCCACAGAAGAGTAAAGTATCATCAACAAGGGCGTTCTAGTGCGTCTAAAATTTAAGGTAGGTGCAAATTCTCCCAATTAGTGATGACTGATATCCATATCCCACATCATAACTTTCATCTGGACTTGAAATTTTCTCCATTTTGACTCTAAACATCAGTGAATTCCACAATTAAATCAGCATCGGGACACTTTGCTTTGATAGTTCAATTTCAGTGGCCATAGTGGATGAACCTGGATGAGGACAGTTGTTAATGGGTTTTGCTAACAGGATCAAATATAACATGAATTCTTGCAATAACTTTTAATCATAGTTTTTAGTATCAACTTTAAAACTTCAGGTCAGATTAACCTCTGTATAAGTGATGAGTAATATTAACTGTTCACGTAAAAAAATCAGTTTTCCTTTCCGTGCAGGTTTTTTTACACTAACAGTTAAAAGGGAAAACATATTGTTACACAGTGTAGAAGGAGATTTGATTTAACGAGACAGTACCTTTGACTATGCGGATGTAGTAGCGCATACTTGTTCATTTGTTGCAGTAGTTGAACTCAATGTTTGATGGGAGACAATGATTAGCTTTGTATATTTTAAAAGATACCTATTGGGTTTATATGGAGTCACAACTATTGGGATTGGATGCAAGGTCGCTGTTGGTGAGAAGTAGAAGTGATGGTTGTTCCTTTTAGTTAGGTTTTTCTTTAGTTAGGGGTACTTAGTTGATATAAATGAGGGGTATTTTTGTAATTTGACTTTATATTTTTAGATTTGGTTCTTTTAAGGTAGTATAGATCTAGATAGATAGATGTATGCATGATGTGAAATACGTAAACTATGAAAGATTGTGTACTTTTTAAGATGGATTTCATGACACTCAAATTGGCGTTTCTACTACAATGTTGGTGGTTGAATTGAATGATTTCCAATGAATTGTTTTTACTTCTCTCTTGTCTTATACTCTTGAATTGCATGACTTTAAGCATATGTACATATATCCATCATGTTTGACTAAATTTACATGACAAGGATTCTTATGTTGATGAAAGACTATTGCATGGTTTGCAAGACAAGCATGACATGATAAATTATGGGTTCCTGAGTATGCATTAAACTTATGAAAAGTTCCTATGATTTGTAAGTAAGATGTTGAGCCCTTATACTACATTCAACCCTCTTGTTAGTGAATAACATCTACATGAAGGGGTCAAGCATAATAACCCTCGTGTACAAACTAAAGCTCACTAGAAGGGGTCAAGCATATTGCAAACTCTACCCTCATGTGTAATGCAATGCCCACTAGAAAGGGTCAAGTTTATGAAATGTTATACCCTCTAGTATAAGGTATATGCTCACTTGTAGGGGTCAAGTATATGATTGAGCTACCCTTACCGTGTTATAATGTTTTCTTTATAAGTCATTCATGTTATGATTAAATTTATGATTTTGTCAAGTATTTCATGGGACTAGACTTAGAACCAAAAGAGACATAAGGTGGGGGCTCGACTCAAGGTTATGTAATGTATTAGTCTCTTAACTATGTACCACCATAGGTTCATATTATTTTCCCTAAATGGGCTTTAACTAGTGGATCTAATTAGGTCAAGTTACCCAATATGTGGGGTCATGTTTGGTTTACTTTGGAAAGCAGACCACTTTTTTTCCAGTGTGGAGGTAAACATCGGGATTCCAAGTAGTAGCTCGCTTTGTTTTATATGTCAGTTAAGGTCTCCTCCACATATGTATGTTATGATATGCAAGTTCGACTATCTTCATGCATGTTTTAGCTTAATCATTGATCATATATGTCATCTTGGTCTTATATCTATTGATTATAATTATGCATGTTGCCAATTATGAATTATGTCATTGTTGATTGCACCCTGCTGTAACACCCCCACACCTTACAATACTAGCACAAGTCAAATGAAACATAACATGGTTTGGTCAAATTAGCGCTAATTTTCAAAGGTGCTTGAATCTCGTGTTAATGGGCTATATGTACGTCTAACACTTAAGAGGGTCGCATGTATACATGTTTTGTGTCGAATTGAGAAGATTATGGACTTAAAATGAAGTAAGAGAATTGAGGTACTTGTAGGACTTAGTAAGCAAGTAGGTGACTCACCTACTTGCTTAGCTTAAATTTTGTAGTTAAACGGAGACGAGGCTCGATGTCGAATTTATCCAGGTTCAATTGTGAATAAAGTTTGTGTTAAGGATGTGACTTTGGCCCATTTTCTAGCATCATAAATGGGCTACATTTTCAGAAAAAGAAGTATAGCAAAATGGGTCCAAAAACATCACAACACACTTAACAAATTGGGCCCAAAACTAAGTAAGTGATAGTTGGAAAATAGGCAGCCCAAATCCATCATGTTGGTGCTCCAAAAGGGCCAAATGAAAGTTGAAAGGATCTGCATCACCTCCTTAGTGAAATAAGGCTGAGAATTCCTTAGTTATGTTGGCCAAATTACACTATAAAAAGGGGTCAAAGCAGCTCCCAAAGGTGATTTCTCAACTTGACCTCACAAAAATCAGATTTGCTCTCTACATTTCCTCTCAATTTTTCTCAACTTTGTGAAGTAGCCAAATGACTATTTTAGGGTTCTTAAGGAGCCTCTAAACCTTAAATATAAAGGTAAGTAATTATAGTTGTGTATTTCGTATAGTTTCATCATGAAAAACAAGAGATAGATACTAGTTATGCTTGCTGAAATTGTTGGACAGATTCTGTGTAGAAAGTTACTGCACCTATTCCTTTTTGTTTTGGTGATTTCTCTATGGTTTTGAGTTGTATTATGAAGAGAAATTAGTGTTATTAACATGGTTTGAGTTATAAACATCGCCCTAAGGTTGATCCCTTGTTTTGGTTTCATTTAACAAGTACGTTTTATCGAGTTATCTTAAGTATCATGTTGATTGGAACTTGCGGGCTGCTGTATATAAGGCTAACAGCTCACGTACTTCATGACTCCTTAAGTTTTGTTATAATACTGTTTTAGGTCTGTTTATATTTGTAAATGTTGCTGTAACAGTTTAGTTAAAGTTGGAATAGGTTTGGAGTTGTCGACATCGAAAGATAGCAAAAGAAGATGACGTTATTGTTCATTTTTAGATTGTGTGGAATTGTGATGTGTTGTGCTTTGTTGGTTGTTGTAAGACTGTTATAGCAATGAAATAGGCTGTACATGATGCATACATGCTAATGTATATTAGAAAGTACGATTAGGGGTCGAAAGGTTAAAGGAATACGCTCAGGTTTATAATCACCCGCTTGCTGCCCATATATTGTTTTCTTATATGATTGGGATGCCAAGGCTAGTTTTATACCCTACTATGTTGTAGATAAGTATTTGGAGGAAGGGAAGGTTATCTTGAGATAGTAACAAGGTCCGACAATGAGGTATGTAAGGATACTTGATTTCGTATCACTTGGCATGTAAAATAGATGTCTCCTCGGTACATAGAGGCTTTCACCAACTCCGACAGAACTATTAACCATGTCTCCGTTCTTTGACATGTTCACATGCTTCCATACGTAGTCACTTTCACATTTGCATATATGCTTGTATACCAAATACATGGGTTCTTATTACTAGATAAAGTTCACGAGTTATTTCATTTCATACTCATTTTATTATTTGTGTAACATACTCTTTTTCATTATCATATTGTCTTATATGATTATCTACATGTCACATACTACATATACAGTCCTACAGCTCCAATATTATGGCCAGCAAAAGAATCATCTCAAAGGTAATTGAAAGATAAAGTATACAGTTTCTGATAGGTGGTAGCCCGAGCGGTGGAAGCATCACCTAGCCAGGGATGATCCTATCACGGGTGGTAGCCCAAGGGGATTAAGGAAGAACCTAGCTAGGGACGATCCCATATTCCGAGGGGTGAAAGAATCACCTACCCAGGGAAACATCTTATTACGGGTGGTAGCCCGAGGGGTTAACGAATAACCTAGCCAGGGATGATCCCGATACAGTTATACCACTGATCAGTTGGTCATTTGTATTACAGCTGTGAACATATTTTACAGTATAGATCATACAGTAAAGGTAAAGTAATATAAAGAACATAAAGTACATGATTCCATAATATAACTAAGGGTGGTGCATGATCCTCCACAGATGCATGGTTTCATTTGAGTTATTATTTTATATACAGTATATCCTGCCTTTACATACTCAGTATATTATCTCGTACTGACGTCCCTTATGGGGGACCTACATTTCATGCTGCAGGTACAGGTGCTAGTAGATCCCCCTAGTAGGAGTACAGGATATTCAACTGCTGTCACCAAGCTCCAAGTTGCTTCGGGGCTTTGTATATGTCTATAGCTTGCATGTTTTATTACACGGTTTTTTGAGGCAGGGCCCGTCCCGACCCTTATCAGATGTTTTTCTTTATTTAGAGGCTTTGTAGACTATGTAAAGTAAAGTTTGGTCAAGTATCGTACTTTAAATACTGTGGCCCCAATGGCCTAGTCATATGCATTTCCTTTTGACTTGTTATCACTGTTTATCTTTTTAAAGGCATGTTAAATGCAGAAACCCCTTATAGTATGTATAGAAAGCGCATAGTTACAGGTTGGTTCTCCCGATCCTTATCGGCAACGGGTGCCAGTCTGCCATAACGGGACTTTGGGGCGTGACACCTACATACTTACTACATTCCACGTACTAACGCATACTTCTTTTGCCTACATGATCTAACCATGTAGGGATTGAAGCTCCTATTAATCCTGCTCCTCCTCCACGCGGCTACCCAGATCCTTTGAAGACTCCTGTTGCTGAGTCTTCCACTTTAGGGAGAATATCCACCTTATTTTCATGATTTTGTTAATACTTGTCTATTTTTAGATACTTATGTTTTGAGGAAGTGCCCGAAAGATGTCTTGGACCCTGTTCCATTCGTATTAGAGGTGTTGTTGGATATGGATATTTATGTATTGAGCTTGACTCCTACTATGTTTATGTAATTCTGAAAGACTTGCCTTATTCCCTTTTCCCCTCTATGCTTGTTGTATGTTGATAATGAGATGGAAATCCCACGAAACTAAACTATCCCCATAGTGTAAGTCATACTTACATGCCCCTTAGACATTTTTTGTTATGTGATTCATGCAAATCCTCTCCCCTATAACATCAACATAACTTGAGTCCAAAGTCCTGCTTCCCCTAGAATTAATTTTTACTTGCTTGTTATTAAATTATGATTTTGCAACCAAAGATGCACAAATGATATGCTAAGAGGCTTGTTTGGGTTTCCGTCGGGTTTTCGTCGGGTTTCCCACTCCCCGTGTCATATGTAAGTCCTAGGCTTGGGTCATAACAAAGGTTTTCTCCCAAGGGAGAAATGACATTCTTAGGTACCGAAGGTAAGTTATGTGTGTGTGACGTGCATGCGTTGAGAGACTTAATTTTGAAAGAGGCCCATAATTCATCTTATTCCATTTACCCCTGTTCTACAAAGATGCATAAAGATTTGAAATAAGTTTATTTGTGTGGTGGTATGAAAAGGCGTATTGCAAAATTCATAACTTGTTTCCATAATTGCTAATAAGTCAAAGTCGAACATCAAATGTCGGGTGGCCCAACGCAAGATATTAAGATCCCTACATAGAAGTGGAAAAAGATAAACATGAACTTCATGATTGCTTGCCTAAGACTAGGAGGTATTTTGTTTCTATTTGAGATACTGTTGATAGAATGATGAAATTGACACACTTTCTACCGATCAAGAAAACCTATGGTGCGGAAGATTATGCCAAGTTGTACACTTATTAGTTAGTAAGATTGCAAGGGGTTCTATTGGGTAGTATTTCAGATTGTGCTTCTCAATTTACATCACATTTTTGGAGGTCCTTCCAAAAGGGCCTGTGGTACGAAAGCAAAGCTTAGTATGGCCTTTCACCTTCAAACGGATGGCCAAGCCGAAGGGACCATCCAAACTCTTGAAGATATGCTTAGAGTTTGTGTTTTGGAGTTTAAGGTTACTTGGGATGAACGTCTTCTACTTATTAAGTTTGCTTATAATAATAACGATCACTCTAGTATTGGAATGATTACCTTTGAAGCACTATATGGTAGGCATTATAGATCTCCGATTAGGTGGTTTGAAGTGGGGATAATGCCTTTGTTCGGTCTGAATTTTGTTATGAAAGCATTAGAAAAGGTAAGGTTGATAAAGGAAAGGTTGAACGCAGATCAAAGTTGACAAAAGTCCTATGTCGTCGACACTAGGAGGAGAGACCTTGAATTCGAAGTTGATGATTGGGTGTACTTAAAAGTTTCGCCGATGAAAAGCATTGTTCATTTTGGCATGAAAGGGAAATTAACGCCTAGGTATGTAAGGACTTGTCAGATCTTGAGGTGCGTTGATAGAGTTTCATACGAATTAAGGTTGCCCACGAAAATGAGCATGGTTCATCTGGTCTTCCATGTCTCCATGTTGAGAAAGTGTATTAGAGACCTAGCTCCATTGTGACCTTAGAAGTGGTGAATGTTTAAGAGAATTTTACTTATGAGGAAGTTTCTGTGGAAATATTGGATAGGCAAGTCAAGCAGTTCAGCAACAAAGGTATCGCATCCATCAAAGTCCTTTGAGGAACAAACTAACCGAAAGTGCCACTTGGGAAGGTTAAGCTGACATGAAAAAGTGGTACCTTTACCTCTTCCTTACTAATCGAGCTTGAAGTACCATGATCTTCCTTCTTAAGGGCCTCCTTTCCTTGCATGTCATTTCCATTTCATCTATGCATGGTTTTGTGATTTTGAGGTTATATTGTAAATAATATTTGTAGTATGATTTGAGAATTTTCATGATGTATATTTGCACTTTGCATATGGTGTATATATTCCATTTCATAGAGCTTGTCATTAGCACATTCAGGGATGAACGTTCCCGAGGAAAAAATATTATAAGGTCCTACTATAACGACCCCAAAAAGTTCCTGAAAATGTGCCTCGAAAGTGCCGGGAATCGTAATTTCCGTATATCTCAAAATTCGTGGCTGCTATCAAAAATTTAACTTCATATTCTTGTTCAGGGGGTCATTTTTAGTGGAGAATGGGTCTAATCTCGAATTAAAAGCAAACAATTAACAATTTTGATTTTCCAAAAATATAATTCCCAATGAGGTTTACGCGTCCCTTCGGCGACACGCACCAACGTTAAAACTGGTACAGATTTTTGACTTCGGTTCAACACTTTTATGTCTTGGGCCTATGTGTTCCAAAATGTGAAAATACCTATACTTAGTCATTTTTCACCCTTATATCATTCTAAACATTCTCCAATACTCATTCAAACACTTTGCCAAATATTTTACTCCTAAACTGAAGTCCTAAAACCATTTTTGGATTCTTAAGGATTGCACACAAGCTTCAAGTCCCCTTCACCAATCTTCAGCAAGTTCATCTCCAAAGCTAAGGTATGTAGGTTTCTTTCATGGGTTCCTTTCACCCATGATACCCAAGTTTCTTTTAACTTAAATTTTCATGATTTGAGAACGATTTACTCATGGGTCTTATTTATTATAAAAATCACTGCACATTATGTTGGGGTATATTAAATTATGACTATTGTCATATGTTTTGAGCTATAAAACTAAACTCTATTGTAAGATTTGATGAAGGGTTTTGATGTATATTGTTTGAGGGTGTTACCAGGTATCTATTGATGGTTTAATATTGAATTTTCTAGCATGATAACATTCTTGAATTGTATGGTTTTACACTAACACTATACATACTCTAAGTGTTTGATAAAATGTCCGATTGTGGTTTCTTGAGGAATTGAAGGTCTAGTGCATGCCGTATGAGTTAAATGACTATATGATGATGTTATGACGATGAAGTGATGATGAAATTAATGTATGTATATGAGTATTACATGATGATGAAGTGAATGTATGTATATGGTATTCTCTATATAGTGTTGGAATGTGACCATGCCTTATTCTGGGGTTGCTCGTCAGGTAACCTTGTCAAGGGGTTCGTACCCTGATAACCTATTTGGCGGTTTGTACTCCGGCCCATGGGTGGTAGGGTGCGACTATCCATCAACCTTGTTGGGGGTTTGTACCCATTAACCCATCAGGGGGTTTGTACTTCGGCACCACGGGTGGTACGGTGCGATGAACCACCAACTTATTGAAGGGCTTTGTACCTCAATCACAAAGAGTGGTAGGGTGTGACGATCCACCAATAGTTTAATAGTCTCTTCTTACGCATATGTTATGTTATATATAAGCATGTTTTACTTCAAGTATCATTCATACATGTCATATTGTTAATATGTTATTCATTGTTTATGATTATGCATTTTGTTTGTGTTGCCTATCTCTTGCTATATTGAATTCTACTAACTTAGTACATTCAAATGTACTAACGCATACTCTATGCCCACATGATGCCATTATGTAGGAACCGGTCTACCGCTTGATCATCCTCCTCCTCCACGTGGCTAGTTCGATTATCCTACAAGCTTGTTGGTGAGTCCTCCATTTCGGGGACGTTTCATATGATCTCTTGCTATGTATTAAGACTATCTTTCTTTTTGTTATGTATTGACTATGAGGTGAGCCTGGTTGTTTGTCTTGGCCCCCGCTCTTATCTATGTTGTAGTGGTATTGTTGGACATGATATGTGTCTATGTTATGAGTTTTGACTCTATTGTTTCATGATGTTTTGGTATAAAATTTATCCTTAGTCCCAATTGCCTTGTTTATTATTATTTCTCATTGTTATCTTAATTGCTTCCGTGATCAAGGATGTGCAATGATATGCTTTGAGGCTTGGTTGGGATTCCTTCGAGTTCCTCATTCGCTGGTCACGTCTAAACACTAGGCTTGGGTCGTGAAAAAGATGGTATCAGAGCACTAGGTTGTTATATCCTTCAAGTCTAACACATCGGGTTGATTACAGTCCCATTCATGGTTCTGTTGTGTACCACAACTTTGATTAGCAGGCTATGAGAGGTTTTAGGAAATGTTTTCCTTCTTCATGTTCTAAGTCATGCTATAGAGTTGAAGTAATCTATCCTCCCCTAACGCATGTTCTTTGTTATGCTAGATCATGCCTAACACGAGAGGAAGACAAGCCGACACACCCAAGGAGCAACCAACCAATTGATAGCTTTTGGATGCTCTCACCTTGCTTGCACAAGTGGTGGCTAATCAAGACAATCAAGCGACCTAAGCCCCACATGCTCCTATGCCAGTCTCTCGGGGGAGAGACTTCATGAGCATGAATCCCCCATAATTTCATGGGTAAAAGGTGAGTGAGGACCCTCAAGAGTTCATTGATGAGGTCTACAAGATTTTGTCTATTATGGGTGTGAGAACAAAGATAAGGCAGAGTTGGTGGCTTACCAACTCAAAGGGGTAGGACAAATATGGTACAACCAATGGAAGGAGGAAAACAGAGTCAACTATGTGGTGCTTTGGGAGGAGTTCAAAGTAGCTTTCCTTAATCGGTTCTTCCCCCTTGAACTTAGGGAATCTAAGTTGATAGAATTTACGAATTTGAGACAAATGTCTATGAGTGTGAGGGAGTTATGCCCTCAAGATCAACCAACTTTTGAAATATGCTCCACATTTGGTGGCTGACTCAAGATCTAGGATGAACAAATTTGTGATAGTTGTGTTCGACTTGGTTAGTGTGGAGTGCCAGTCCTCCATATTGATTAGTGACATGGACTTGTCATGTTTGATGACCTATAACGAGCAAATGAAAGAGGAGAAATTGAGGAAGAGGAGGGTTCTTGAGGCTATGAGGCCTGTTTTGGGGGTAAGTTAAAAAAGGGTGCCCGGATAGGCCAAGAGTCCTCTCATTCTCTAATAGGGGATTTGCCAACTACTTCCCAAGGACCCAAGGTATTGGTGTTGTTATTCCTAATAAGGTGTGTCCTAAGTGTGGTAAGGGTCATAAGGTCCCGTGCTTGAGAGATACTAATGCATGCTTTGGTTGTGGGGAAATAGATCATAAAAAGGTGGATTGCCCTTGAAATCGCAACAAAGGCAAAGAGGTTCATCCACAAGGTGCTAATGTAGTTCCTTTGGGGAGAGGTGGTCGACAAGACAGTGCCCCAAGGCACAACCGATTTTATGCTTTGCATGGGAGGTAAGGGGTGAATGAGGTCCCCTATGTCATTACTGGTATGTTGAAAATCTTTGACTTTGAAGTGTATCCATTGATTGATTCGGGTTCCACTCTTTTTTTATTACCCCCTTTGTTGCCAAAAAATTCCATGTTAACCCTAAGTTGTTGCGTGGCTCATATGAGGAGTCTACTCCTATTAGTGCACCTACTGTTTCTAGGAAAATTTATAGAAGTTGTCTTATTTGCATCTTGCATAAAATATTGCCTTGTGATCTTGTTGAGTTAGACATGGTGGATATTGATATTATTATTGGGATGGATTGGTTTCATGCATACTATGCTTCTATTGATTGTAGAACCCATAGGGTCAAATTCCAATTTCCAAATGAACCCGTCCTTGAGTGGGAGAGTCAAGATGTGGTGGTCAAGGGTAGATTCACCTCTTGCATTAGAGCCCGTAAGTTGATCTCTAAGGGCTGTCTTTACCATCTTGTGAGGATTAGGGATGTGGAGTCTAAAGTCCTTCCTATAGAGTCAGTTCTAGTTGTAAATGCGTTTCTTGATGCCTTCCAAAATGAACAACCCAGTATCCCTCCTGAAAGGGAAATGGACTTTGGCATAGACCTCCTCCCCAATACTTAACCCATTTCTATTTCCCTTTACCGTATGGCCCCGATGGAGTTGAAGGAGTTGAATGATCAATTGGGGAACTTGTTGGAGAAAGGGTTCATTAGGTCTAGCCAATCACCTTAGGGTGCATCGATGTTTTTGGTGAAAAATAAGGATGGTTCCCTTAGGATGTGTATTGACTGTCGGCAACTCAATAGGTCACCATCAAGAATAGATATCCTCTTTCGATAATTGATGATTTGTTTGGCTAATTGTAGAGAGCTAGCCATTTCTCTAAGATTGATCTTTAGTTGGAGTATTATCATGTGAAGGTGAGGGAGGGTGATATTCCCAAGATGGCATTCCAGACTAGATTTGGGCATTATAAGTTTGTTGTTATGTCTTTTGGGTTGACCGATGCACCAGACATCTTTATGGACCTAATGAATAGAGTCTTTAAACCCTACCTTGATTCCTTTGTTGTGGTCTTCATTGATTATATTTTGATGTATTCTCGTGCTGAGGGGAAGCATAGGGCTTATTTGAAGGTTGTGTAGCAAAGACTGAGGGAGGAGAAACTGTATGCTAAATATGAAAAGTGTGAATTTGGGTCGAGGGAGGTTGCCTTCCCATGACATGTGGTGTCGAGGGATGGTATTAAGGTGGATCCTAAGAAGATCGATGTGACTAGAAATTGGCCTAGACCATTGACCCCATCGGACATTAAGAGCTTCTTGGGCTTAGCGAGCTATTGCCGGAGGTTTGTGAATGGGTTCTCTTCTATTGCTTCCCCTATGACAAGATTGACTCAAAAGAAGGCTAAGTTTTTGTGGACCAATGAATGTGAGAGGAGCTTCCAAATCTTGAAAGATAAGCTTGTGTCTGCTCCTATATTATCACTACCGGATGGGCTTGAGGGATTTGAGGTGTATTGTGATGCTTCTCGAGTTGGTTTGGGTTGAGTGCTAATACAAAATGGTAAGGTGATAGCCTATTCCTCTAGGTAACTCAAAGTGCATGAAAAGAACTACCCTACTCATGATCTTGAATTGGCCGCCATAGTATTTACTTTGAAATTTTGGCTACATTATTTGTATGGGGTGTATGTGGATGTGTTCACCAATCATAAGAGCGTCCAATATATCTTCATTCAAAAAGATCTCAACTTGAAACAAAGAAGGTTTCTAGAACTACTTAAGGATTATGATATGAGTGTGTATTACCATCCCGGTAAGGTGAATAGGGTGGTGGATGCCTTGAGTAGGGTATATATAGTAACCTAGCTCATATTTATGGTGGTGATAAGGAGATGGCCAGGGAAGTGCATCGGTTGTCTAGATTGGGGGTTAGGTTGGAGGAGGTTGGTAGTGGTGACGTTGTTGTTGTGGATGGTTTTGGGTCTTCGTTGGTTGATGAGGTAATGGCAAAACAAGATCTTGATCCCTTGTAAGAATTAAAGGCCTTGGTGAAAGAGGGGAAGGTGGAGGTTTTCTCCCAAGGGGGAGATGGTGCCATTAGGTACTAAGGTAAGTTATGTGTACCACGTGTTGATGACTTGATAGAAAAGATCCTTCATGAGGCCCATAAATCTTCTTATTCTATCCACCTCGGTTCAACCACAATGTATAGAGATTTAAGAGAGGTGTATTGGTGGGGAGGCATGAAAAGGGACATTGCCAAATTCATTTCTGGTTATTATAGTTGTCTACAAGTCAAAGTGGAGCATCAAAAGTTGGGTGGCCTAACCCAAGATGTAGAGATTTGTGCTTGGTAGTAGGAGGTGATTTATATGGATTTTGTGGTTGGGATGCCCCAAAGTATAAAAGGTTTTGATTCCATTTGGGTTCTGGTTAATAGCATGACAAAATCGGACATTATGACCACATATGGGGTTGAAGATTATGGAAGGTTATACATCCATGACTTGGTGAGGTTGAATAGGATTTCATTGTCCATCATATTAGATCGTGGTGCTCAATTTACCTCACATTTGTGGATGTCCTTCCAAAAGGTGTCTTGGTACTAGAGTTAAGATTTCTACGGCCTTCCATCCTCAAAGTACGGCCAAGCCGAAAGGACCATCCAAACCCTTGAGGATATGCTTAGAGCATGTTTGTTGGAGCTTAAAGGTAGTTGGAATAAGCATCTTCCGTTGATTTAGTTCACCAACAACAATAGCTATCATACAAGCATCAGTAAGGCTCCTTTTAAGGATCTCTATGATAGACATTATAGATCATCGGTGGGGTGGTTTGAAGTTGGTGAGCTGGCCCTTTTAGGACCAGATCTTGTTATGAAGGCTCTTGCGAAGGTTAGGATGAGTAGAGAAAGATTGAAGACGTCCTAAAGTCATCAAAAGTCTTATGCGGATGTGAGGAGAAGGGAGCTTGAATTCAAGGTTGATGATTGGGGCTATTTGAAGGTGTCATCCATGAAGGGTGTAGTGCATTTTCGTAAGATGGGCAACTTCAGCCCAATATATGTGGGTCCTTATAGGGTGATGAGAAGGGTTGGCAAGGTAGTTTATGATTTGGAATTGCCTAGGGAAATGCATTTGATTCATCTGATGTTTCATGAGTCTATGTTGAGAAAATGTGTGGGTGATCTAAATGCTATTGTGCCTATTGATGTTGTGGTGTGTGGTTGAAGATAATTTGACTTATGAAGAGGTTTCGGTTCAGATTTTGGATAGGCAAGTGAAAAGGTTGATAAACAGAGAGGTGGCTTGGGTTAAGGTCCTTTGGTGGAATCAACAAGTTGAGAGTGCTACTTGGATGGACGAATCGGACATGCAAAAGTGATATACTTACCTTTTACACTCCACTCAAGCCTAAGGTGTGATCTAAGTCCTTTATATGATCTCAAGTCTTAAGTTTAGCCCTCATGTCATTGTGTATATTCATGTTTAAATTGACAAGTTCATGATGATTTTACACTTTTGATGAGATTTTTGAAATGATGTTTAAGTGCATTGTTGCATCTATATGTGGGCTAAAAGTGTCATGTTTGTGTCTCTCATATACGTCTCTTTGACATTCGTGGACGAATGTTCCCAAAGAGAATATTTTGTAACGACCCAAAAAAGTGCCCAAAAATAAGTCTCGAAAGTGCCTTGAATCATAATTTCCATATATCTCAAAATTCATGCATGATATGGAAAATTGGACTTCATATTCCTGTTCATGTGTCATTTTGAGTGGAAAATGGGCCTAACCCTGATTTAAGAGCAAATGATTAGCAATTTCTATTTTTCAAAAATGCAATTTCCAGTGAGGTTTATGCGTCCCTTGGCCCTAGGTGTTCTCAAACGTGAAAATACTTATACTTACACATAATTCACCCTCATATCATTCTAAACATTCCTCAATACTCATTCAGACACTTAGATAAATATTTTAATCCTAAACTCAAGTCTCAAAACCATTT
Organism: Solanum clarkiae; assembly: GCA_011800125.2. Classification (NCBI taxonomy): domain Eukaryota; kingdom Viridiplantae; phylum Streptophyta; class Magnoliopsida; order Solanales; family Solanaceae; genus Solanum; species Solanum clarkiae. The sequence goes on from JAABOM020095177.1 coordinate 16,468, forward strand.
CCGGATTCTTAAGGATTGCACTCAAACTTCAAATCTCTATCTCCAATCTTTATCAAGTTTATTTCCAAAGCTAAGGTATGTTGATTTCTTTCATGGGTTCCTTTCACCAATGATACCCAAGTTTCTTTTTAGTGAAATTTTCAAGATTTAAAGATGATTTACTCACGGGTCTTATTTATTATGAAAATCACTGCACACTATATTGGGGTTTATGAAATTGTGACTGTTTTGCTATGTTTTAAGCTACGAAACCAAACTCTATTGTAAGACTTGAGGGTGTTATCAAGTATCTATTGATGGTTTTATATTGAATTTTCTAGCATGATAACACTCTTGGATTGCATAATTTTATACTAGCACTACACAACCTCTAAATTTTTGATGAAATGTGTGGTTATGATTTCTTGAGGAACTAAAGGTTCAATGTATGTCTTATGAGTTGACTATATGATGATTATATGATGATGAAATGAATGCATGTACATGAGGACTATATGATGATGAAGTGAATGTATGTATACAGTATTCTTTATATAGTGTTAAAATGTGACCATGCCCTGCTCGGGGTTTATGCACCGGGTAACCTTGTCAAGGGGCTAGTACCTTGATAACCTACCGAGGGATTTTATACTCTGGCACCACCTTTGGTAGGGTGCGACTATCCATTAACCTTGTTGGGGATTTGTACCATGATAACCTATCGGGGGTTTTCTACTCTGGCACCACGGTTGGTAAGGTGCGACTATCTATCAACCTGGTTGAGGGTTTGTACCCATCAACCTTCGGGCCATTTTTACTCTGGCACATGAGTGGTAGGGTGCAATGATCCACTAACCTGTCGAGGAGTTTGTACTGTAAAACCACAGGGAGATTGGGTGCGACGATCCACCAACCAATTGACGGGGTTTGTACCTCAATCACCAAGGGTGGTAGGGTGTGATGATCCACCAATAGTTTAATGGTCTCTTCTTACTTATATGTTATGTTCTATATAAGCATGGTTTACTTCAAGTATCATTCATACATGTCATAGTGTTAGTATGTTATTCATTACTTATGATTATGCATTTTGTCTGTGTTACCTATGTCTTGTGCATTCATCCTACATACTCAGTACATTCAAACGTACTAATGCATACTCTATGCCTACATGATGTCACCATGTAGGAACTGGTGTACAGATTGATCATACTCCTCCTCCTTGTGGCTAGTTCAATTGTCCTACAAGGTTGTTGTTTAGTCTTCCATTTGGGGGCCATTGCTTATGATCTCTTGCTATGTATTAAGACTATCTTTCTTTTAGTTATGTGTGGATTATAAGGGTGAGCCCAGTTGCTTGTCTTGGCCCCTGCTCTTATCTATGTAATAGAGGTGTTGTTGGACATCATAGGCATCTATACTATGAGTCTTGACTCTCTTGTTTCTTATTGTTATGGTATGAAAGTTTATTTTTAGTCTCAATTCCCACGTTTATGCTTATTTCTCATTGTCATTTGAATTGCTTCCACGATCAAGGATGCGTAATGATATGCTATGAGGCTTGTTTGTGGTTCTTTTGGGTTCCCCATTCGCCGGTCATGTCTAGGCCCTAGGCTTGAGTCATGACACCTACTTGTGAAAAGTATGAAAACCGCAAAAGGAATAAATTCTGGATAGTTTTCAAGTATCAGTGGTTTCACGAGGGGTTTTTTGAGTTGTATGATGATGTATGCGTTGTACATTGGCTCGTGGGTTCTAAGTGTGCATTTTTTTGTAGCTGATGTTTGGAGGGCGATCAATGCACGAAGTAGTTTACAGGCTGTAACATGTTCCATGGGCCGTAACTTATGCTCATGGAATGGTGGACGGATTTGATAGAAAAATAGTCTTCTAATGTTGGGAGTACGAGTTACTAGCATGGCCCATAGAATGTTTGACAGGCCATAGGTGGTATTATGCTTTGAGTCTTTGAGAATGTTTCTTAAGGTCCAAAATGATACTAGGGTGAGACTCCCCCTTTTTGTGACCCATGGACTGGACCACGACCCGTAAATAGGGTCTCCTGGTCCTGTCCGACAGACTTTTAAAGAGAGCAATTTCAATATTTTCTAACGTTCCAAGTCTATGCTATGACAGTTAGGCCTCAGATAAGCTCATTTTTAGACTTATACACCCCCAACACCTTTATTCCAATTCATTCTCAATACGTTGAGTCCCAAACACCTCCCAAGATAATCCCATGTTCTTCAAGGCCCTCAAGAGGAGAGTGCAAGCTAGGGTTTTGGTTTCCTCACTTCCAAATCAGATTTTCTTCCATTTAATCACACCAGGGTATGTGGGTTTTGATTTGTAGAAACCTTTCCTCCATAAAGCTCAACTGTTCCTCTCTCTAATCTATTTTCAAGTCATAGAAACTTGTGGATATTTTATGAACTCTTTTACATGATGGTATTATGGAGAAATGCTATTTTTCCTTTGTACACTATTATGATATGAGATGTTACGGAAAAATATATGACTTAATTGAGTGTTTAATAATGTCCTACAATGTTTTATCTTGTTGATGGTGGGTTACCTTGAATGACTCTGAAATGATTTTATCTTACTCTTCTCATGTTATTTACTCTCAAGTTGCATGATTTTGAGCATATATGCATACCATGTTTACCTAAAGTTGTGTAACAAGCTTATAGGAAGTTGAACGCCTTATAAAAAGATATATAAATTATGAATGATATGAATTTTAAAGGGCTATTATGCAAGTTATGAGATATGAACCTATTTTGGAAGTTATGAATGATATGAGGCCCTATCATTGATATTATGAAGCTTTGGTTTTGATGAGCTACTCTATGATAATATTACGAGATGTCGTATATCACGACTATGAATATGAATTAAGTATTACTTAGAATTATGACCTAGCACCAAGAGGACCATGATATGTAACCATTGTCCCATAACTATGTTGCCACAATAGGTTTCTGATTAGCTAATGGATCCATGTATCTTTTACTGCATGATTCATCAAAATAGGCAGTTTCCCCTAAGGTACATGCTATATGATGTCTAAAATGGGTGGTGTTCCCCATAAGGCTCATATTATACATTAACCAAAATGGGTGGTGTTCCTATAAGGTGTTTGTGAAGCATTCTCTAAAATGGATTAGTTCGCGTAAAGTGAGTGATTGGTTTACCTTGGCTTAGTAGACCACTCCTTGTCCGGTATAAAGTGAACATTGGGATTCCAAAGCAGTAAGTTGGTCTTATATGTTAGTTATGGTATTTTCTCATCGATATATGTTATTTCATAGACAAGATGGTTATTCATGCATGTTCTACCGCAGCATTAATCATTAATAGTGAGCTTGTATCCATTGATTATAATTATGCATATTGTTTGATTATGACTTATGTTCCTTGTTGCACGTGTATCCTTCATACTTAGTATATTCCAACTACTAACGTATATTTTTTTACCTATATCATCTAACCATGTAGAGACCAAAGCACCTCCTCATCCGCCTCCTCTATATGGCTAGACGATTCGGTGGAAGATTGCTATTAGTGAGTCCTCCACTTTGGGGACAATATCCACTTATTTTCATGCTTTAGTTAGACTTGCCCATTTTTGGATAATACCTTTTGAAGGTGAGCCCGGGAGTTGTCTTGGCCTTCGTTCCTTTCATGACTAAAGGTGTTGTTGGATATTGATATGGCTATGTATGTTATGAGCTTGACGCTTCATACTTTTGTAATTATCAAGGTTTCCCTTAGTCATCGTTCTCTTTATGTTCTTGTTGTATGACAATGTTGAGATAAATATCCTAAGTCCCTATCTATCCCGATGACATGAGTCATACTTACCCGCCCGTTAGAACTTATATGCTATGTGATCCATGCTAATCCTCTCCCCTGTAATATCCCCATAGCATGAGTCCAAAATCTCGCTTCCCCTATAATTATTTGTTACTTGCTTATTGCTCAATTATGCTTCTTTAACCAAGGATATGCCATATAGTCTAAAGAGGCTTGTTTGAGGTCTCTTCGGGTTCCTCATTCACCGTGTCACATCTAGGCTTAGGTCGTGACAAAAGGGCCAGTATTCCAAAGTGAAACTATATGTTATCAGGAAGGGTCATGGTTCGATTTATGGTCCGTACATCAACTCGTGAGTTGAGGTATAAAGATTATGCTAAGTTTCTGAAAGTTAACTGGACGAAACCAATAATGGTTCGTAAGTAAATCTATGGTCCATAAGAGGCCAGTCATGCATTTTATGCAGAGTTTCAAAGGATGTAGTCTATGATGTCATTACATGGACCCTAATGTATCTACAACCTGTAGCTTTATTTGTGAAAAACATTATGGTTTTTAGGTATTTTTTGATATGCAAAACTCTAGACTTCATTATTATACATTCTTAAAGCCTTTTCTTGGAGATTTTGAAGACAACTTTTGTTCTTCTCCTTGGGTTATAACATCTTGACTTATGTAAAGATTTCAGATTTTTTGTTCTTCAATTCTTCATTGTAAGTGTTTAATTATACAAACTCGTAACATGATTCTTTCACCTAAAAATAATATGAGTAGCTAAATACACAACTAGGGTTGTGGGAACCATGAAGAACTAGCAAAAAAATTGGATAACTTATAATCCTTGGAAAGTGTGCATATATGTACTGTTTACTTCATTCTGATAGCTTTTTAATGGTTGGTAATGTTAGAACTCATCTTATTCTTACTTGCCAAACCAAGGGAGTGATAAATGGAAAAAGGAATAGGAATATGATTCAATGTGATTACAATCGTCTAATAACCTGCATGGACCATGAGATGGTTTACTAGGACCAAGGTAAGTGTTAGTAATATGACACCCGTAGATGGACCAAGTTACATGGTGAAATTTTCCTAGTTACTGGACAAAGGAATTAGGTGAATATAACTTATCAGTTGTGCATGCTACTGATGTCGCCCAAGTTATACCTCCTTTTTAGAAGATAAAGCAATTATTGTAAAGATATGAAACCTAAGCTAGGATAGGGTCAAATCCATAGGGAATACGTAGACTCAAGACAAATTTACCAATAAGCAATGCAAGTAATTAACCAACTCAATTCCTCGGGGGGAGGGGGAGGGGGTTTGCAATAATCAATAAGAAAGTAAACTGAACTAACTATCATGAGAGACAATCAATACTTGAGAGAAAATAGGCTACCGTATTCCCCATAATTCCCCAATTTAATATTATCGGATAACTCAATTCTTGTCAAGTGTATAGCATGAGGCTGGTAATTTAAGTTCACCAAGCCCTTTCGTCAAAGGTGAGAGGCAAATTTCACTATGCGACTTTATCCATCTCCATAGTGTGCATTACTAATCATTATCTATAAGTCCCGGTACAATCACCCCTTAGCCAAATTCGATTAATTAGACGAGAACACATCAATCAAATCTTATTAATCAATGTCTTTTCCTGTTCATTATTATGGTCTAGTTAGTAACACTAGGTGGATTCTAATGTTGGCTACCATTACAAAACAAACAAAACGAAGAGAATTAATTAATACATGCATACACCTAATCCAAGAATTGTAAATTACCCGGGTTTACTTTGTTAGTTCTTCCTGGTTCCCACAACCCTGGTTGTGCATTTAGCTACTCATGATATGTGTAAATGAAGAAATTATGAATTAAGAAAACATAATTAAACACTTAAACAATTGAATTGAAATAAAACTAATCCAAGATTGATGAGAATCACAAAGATTGAAGATCCAATTTAGCCACAAGTGTTTTCTCACAATCTTCTCTCTCAAGTATTGAGTTCTTCAAGTACAAACCCTAAAAGTACTGAATAATTACGTCCTCATTTGAAAAATAACCTAAAATTACTATTTACAGTAATCACATTTAAGTCCGAAATAAATTAGAAAATTGGTCGGCAAACTCCACAGAAGCTCTCTACAACTTAGAGTGTCTTATACGGGTCATACTTGGGGTCTAGTAATAAGCTCCTGGTATTTTGGACATCTCTTATAGAATACCACTTTACAACTCATAAACCAGTTTACGACTCGTACTGCATGTTCATAGGCTTCGACTTCATTAAATTGTCCTTCACCGAAAATATTCATGAAACACATCAATATGACTTGTGGAATGCTCTATGACGTGTATGCATGTCTCATTGAGATGATCTTTAAAATTCATCCTTCAATGGAATTAGTCACGAAACTTCATCTATGACTTGTAGAATGCTCTACGATCCATAAAGGTCTTGTAAATCAACGAAAACCAACATATTTTGCAATTTTGCCCCAAATCATGGCTAACCGGTATTCCTGCATATCTAAACACAAATATACATAAAACCCACAAATATCACATTGAGAACACACAAATTCCTATGTTTTAACCATCGAATGTTCTTTATTTTTGCAGCACATCAACACCCTCAACTTATAGTTGTTATTTTTTCTCAAGCGATGAATCGATCTATATAAAGAATACAGTAACATATAGAACTCAACTCAATGGCATATGCCATATACTTGTCAAAGTCAGATATCCACACCAGCTTTTCAAAACAAGATTAGATGGCTATTTAGGAAACCAATGGAAACAGGTGCATGTGACAACACAACTATGACAAGCAAGGGGCTATCAACTGTCCACAATCACTGAACAAGTAAAATGCTAACAATGCAATACAAGTGCCTTCAAAGAAAGAAGTCTCATATTTTACACTCAATAATGATTTAATTTACCCTTGGAACTACGTAAAAACACTCACTCTCACAAAGAAATTCATGCATAATGACAAATACCATAGACTTGTCCCTATACTCATGACTTAGACCTTCAACTAACTGGACTAGGACTACTTTAGGAAATTCTAGGCTTGTAACATAGGCTCAAGGGTCTTTGGTATGATATTTTAGGAAAACAACGACTAATGGCCCTCCTTCAAACAACATTTTTCTACACTCTTGCCCCACCAACTCTATCATTTTCACCTTATTCTCCCTTTTTCGATATTCAAGATTTTTTGGGTTCTTTATTCTCATTTTTCAGTTTTTTGCCTTGTTTTTATAGTTCGTTTTCTTTTTAGCTAAATCTAAGGTATCTTTTATTTTTCTTGCACCCGGTACATGATTTTTCTTCTTTTTCTCCTCCTTGCTAACTCACTCTCTTATTTTTGTACTTTAACCCTTTCACCAGGCACCCACAACTTAGGCTTTTTGCCTCAGTCAAGGTGCACCATGTTAAAAAACAGACCAGGGCCAATTTTTGGATTTTTCACTAGATAAGGTTGGGTTAATTAGGTGTTTCAAAAAACTTGTTACATGTAAGGCTCAAATATTTAGAACAACGGATATATCATCATTTGGTTGGTTATTTTTCAGCTAAAGTGGACTATTTAGTAATAAAAGCCTAAGATCCTTTTTTAATCCATTTAATCTGAAATCTAAGTTAGTGTAATAGGGCAAGTTCTGAATTAGTCCAAAACACCTGAATCTAGAAAACTAAGCTCACTCTCTCATGACACAATATATATTATCAACAGAAGACTCACAGATCATGGTTTATATCTCAATTTACCCTCATTTATCAGAACAAATATTGTCAAACACCTAAACATACATGGTTACTATGTAATTACTAATCAAAATCTTTGGTGGGCATCATTTTTCAAAAATAAGCACCAAAAACATGTTATATAACACAAATATTAGTACTATATTCTACACATATTATCTAATTATCTTGAACGTGCCAGTTCAAAAAGAATTAAAAAATCTTTGGATCAAAAATTAAGGTAGTTATGCACTATAAGCTACTCAAACTTCATGCTGAAGTACAAGCAACAACTTATGGTCTGCAATGGTGTATTAATCATGGATTTCAGAATGTTATTTTAGAGGTTGATTCTCAATTACCTCTTTCTTAGATTAATTCTAATAAGGAGCTCCCTTGGTCTTTGTTCCTGTTTGTAAGTGATCTTAATGAAGTGATTACATAATTTAATAGCTTGACATATCTTCATACGTATAGAGAAGGGAATGGTACAACTGACTTCCTTCCAAAATGGAGTCACAGTTTGGATATTATGCAGCACTACTATGTGTATCAATGGCTTCCATAAAGAATCAAAGGTGTATATTTCATTAAAAAAATGAGGTTGATTAATTTCAGAAGAAGGAAGCTTAAGACGGTGAAGGAACCACCATGAATGATGAGTTCCTTGGTTTAGTGGTCTTCTTGTTTAGATGTTTTCTCATTTGCTTAGATCTTCTTTTATTTTCCTTGGATGTTAAGGGAGAGTCTCCCTTATTTCATTCTTTCTTAGTTATTGTAATGAGAGGAGTCCTCTCATAGGTATTTCTTTGTTTTCTTCGTATAGTATTGGGGATGAGTAAGTTGTCTTTAGTAAGATGACTTGCTTATGAACCAACATAGGGTCAGAGTTATGGTCTACGCCATCCTCCTTTTACATATTTTTTAAGCATCTATAATAAGGCTCGGGGGTATGCGGCTCAACCCCTGACATCCAAAGGAGCGGGGCCCCTTTGAAATAGGTTTATTCCCTATAAAACAAGAATGAATGAATGAAACTAGGGATTGAGTCTAAAGCCTTGATTTAAGATTATTAATTGTGATTGTGATGTGAGTATGAAAATAGGTTGATAGAGCTTGATGGTCTTAAGAGTGTTCCTATTTAAACTCTAAAAGATTGGTCTGAATTGAATGTCCTCCGACATGATTTTTTAGTTCACTTTTGAAAGGTTGACGAATTGCTATGAGTCCTCTTGAGACTCACTAATTGGATTAATTGAGATTAATTCTTTAAGAGCATTGAGTCTTGGAAAGAGCATCGAGCACCAAATTGAGTCAAAGTAAGTCCAACTCGAACTCATTAACTACGTCGCCAAGCATAGGAGAGGATTGAATCGTTAAGGTTGATGTCTCCTCAAGATCAAGTGTCGTTGAAAGAATAGAGGACATGATTTCAGGATCCATTATGGGTTTGAATTTTTCTTAACCCCACAAGGTATTGAATGACCATGGCAACATCAGCGAGATTGTTGGACAATCATTGACTCATAAGTTATTATTGTTGGATAAGAGAAACTCGCAGATAGGTCCCAAACTGATAATACTCTGAATAGATTGGATTGGATTGATTCTGATTTGGTATTGATAGTTCATTGTTTATTCTCTGCTCTCGCTTAAGATAGACATTTGACATTTTGATCGAGCATATTTGACTTTTGTTATTCTACCTTTATCGATTTCACTCAGCTATTTTACATACTAGTATATTCTATGTACTGATGTCCATTTGGGCCTACATCTTTTCATGATGTAGGGAAAGGTGTTAGAGATCATCAACAGGTGCATTATTGAGGATCTACTCGCATCCCAGTAAATTGGTGAGTCCCTTCCTAATTCATAGGATGCTCATCTAGATTTTATCTAGCTCGAGTTAGTACTATATTTCCTTTCATTTGGGTATCCATGGCCTATTATGGTACCATCTAGACAATTTAGTTAGAAGCTTCGTAAGCTAGATTTGGGACTGATGATTTGGATATTTTCATACCTATTTCTTTCACACTAGTCTTGTTGGATTGTTATTATTGTCTTTATTTGAGATTGTCCACATTTATTCATCTTTAGTCTTCCGCTGACATGATAAATGTTGATTGAATGAATGCAATGGGGCCAAGTGATTCTCTTGAGGACTAGAGATAGTCTCCAAATGCTGGCCATGTCTAGGGTGCCCTTCCAGGGTGTGACATAACCCTTTAACTGGTTTTAGTTCTCATTATTTTGTTCTTTTCAGCCATGAACACTTTAGGGTTCATAAGTGCATAGTGACTTAGCCTTATCGAGATTCTCCTTGAAGTGGCTTATACTTCACACTTACATAAGTGATTTCTAAGTATGTTATCCCATAGATACACTATTTGATATACCATATACTAAACTTAGAAACCATTAAAAGGTCATATTACCTTAGCCTTGTTACTGAACATTGTCTCATCATGAGAATGGACTATATAATGATGTTAACAATGTTGAACCTTCATCAACGACTTTGTTTCATCTCCTTGAACTTAGATCTTAGGATCGCTAGTCTTCTAGGTAGAATTTTCACAAGGATGATTTGTCCTAGGCCACAGTCCCATTCTCTTTGATAATCTCTCTATCATGACCCAGACCTAGAACTAGTCGCGACTCGATGAATGTGATAGCCGAAGGCATCCCATCTATGCCTCGTGTTCATATCGGAAGCATTCATAGGGTAAAATAACCGTACACAAGAGATTAAGCAAGCAGATATATGTATAAGCAAGGGTATGAAAATACATCATATTGATTTGTCCAATTCACACCTCTACCTCAAAAAGCTTGGCGAGGTCTAGCACATAACACACCAGCTCACCCTCAAGATATACATCAAAAGTAAAATATAATTTCTCAACATAGAAGAAAGGGAAAGCATCATAAGGGCTTGTTTCTGAAACATGGGAATTTACCAAAAAGTATTCAAGCTTAAAGATCAGAATGCTAGCCTCGATATGGAATAATCTCCTCGTCATCCATCTCTACATGGTTAGATTATGTAGTCAAAGAAATATGGTTAGTACATAGAATATAAAACGAATGTAGGTATGTCATGAATCAAAGGAAATCTCAATAATATCAATATGCATAAATCCTAATCAATGGGAGAGGGACACAATATGTATGAGCATGCAATTGAAAAGTCATGGAAAGAAGCATGATACATCCATTCTTAACCTTAGCATACATACATGGGAATAAGACCATAATTGACATAATAGACCATGCAGATTATTACATGGAATCTTGATGTTCACTCTACATCAAGCTAAGAGGATTCTACTTTGTCAAGGTAAACTCGGTCCTCACCAATAGGCTCTATCCTAGCTTGGTGAGAACCATCATTTGATCCCAGCCTTTAGGCTCTATCCTAGCACGATGAATGACCATTATTCAAGCTAATTGGATCCAATAGAATATCTTTAAGGCATAAAACATGAACATTATTCCTATACTGTCACATAGCTATGGGAGTTGAGGATTTATATAAGGACTCTTGGGGATAGTCCCCCTCACACAAGTCCACTCGATGCTAAGTCATATACCATGAAATAAATAAAATATTATATGTATATATATATATATATATATATATATATATATATATATATATATATATATA